>PVKN010000578.1:0-71647 GCA_004027915.1 Capromys pilorides
GCCAAGGGAAAAAAAAAAAAAAAAAAGAAAATGAAAAGATCGTGAGCAAAGGAGGAGGGAATACTCTCGGCGTGGAGCCCAAGGTCAGAGGCTCAGGGTGAGAGAGGAAGGTCAAGGGGCGGGGCAGGCGCAAACGCGTCGGGATGCCAGAACAGTAGTGCGCGGCAAGTCCTTCCATAAAGCTTCACCCCTACCCCTCTAACCACACACTACGGCCCTCACCGTCTCAACCCAGAGCCCGGTGCTCCAGGGGAGCCTGGCCCTGTCAGGAACTCCCCTTCCGAGGAGGGACCTGAAGGTCGACAGACTTCTTGAACATTGCGCATGCGAAATTCCATCTGCGCGTGTGCACGAAATTCCTTCCAAAGTCCTGACTACAACCCCCAGTGTGCACTGCGACCGGCGAGGCCTATTCAAATCGACCAATCGGCGGTCCGCGCTGCTACCCGGCGCCGTGTTTAAACCCCGGGAGGCGGTGCGTCTAGCGTCTCCCAGCTTGGACGACAGACGGTGAGATCTCGGAACCGGCGCAGCCCAGTGGGTACCGTGTGGGCCCGCAGTTCTCGGGCGGAGAGGGCGCGCGCCCCCAAAGCGGGACCCGCGCTCGAGCCGGGACCCTGCGCTTGGGACAGGGAGCAGGAGGACAGAGCTGCCGCGGCCCTGGAAATTCGTTATTTCCTCCGCTGGGCTCGGATCGGGCCTGAGGGAGCCCCGAGGGCGCACGATCCTCTCTAGTGGCCTCCACCCGGACCTTTTTCTCGCCCTGAGCTGCTCTCAGCCCTGTCTGTCCAGGGTGTGTTGTCTCCGCTACCGAGCGGAGGACCTGGGCTCCTCCGTCACCACTCACTTGCCCCTTTCGTCCTACAGCGGCTCCTGACAGCCCCCTCCACGGAAGGAGGGGCGGGCGGCGACGTGGCAGCAGTCAGGCGCCGGGGAGGCAGAGATGGATGAGGCCAAGAAGGAAGGTAAATCCCTGCTGCTGCCGTGCTGAGCTTCGGGGACCTCAGTAAAGACGGACGTTGATTACTGTTTCTGTGAGGTTTTATTTATTTATTGGACCCTGCCAGTGCGTGAGCCACGCCCATAACCTCCCATTCTTATTCTGTCCTTGTGTGTGTTTTGGTTATCAAGGAGAGCTTATGTATAAGGGTACAAGTTTACAAAATAAGCTATAGTTGTTCCTCAGCAGTCTTGGGGGACCTGTTCCAGGACCCCCTGGATACCAAAACCCACAAATATGCTAATGTCTTACTTGGAGTGACATAGCATTTGCGTATAATGCATTCGCACTCCCACACTGTACATTTTAAATCATTTCTAGATTACTTGTAAAACCAGTGGAATGCAAATGCTATGTAAATAGGCGTCACACCATTGTTCAGTGAATGATGAGGAGAAAAACATAGCCTGTATGCGTCCAGGTAGAGGCCAATTTTTTTCTCAAGTATTTTCAATCCATTATTGGTTGAGTCCATGGATGTGGAATCCAAGGGTATGGAGGACCAGCTGTGAAAGCAGTGCCCTCTTTTTCTCTTAAAGCATTTGCTACCCTGCACACTTTTCCAGCAAAGTAAACCCGGCCTCTTGATTCATCCAGCTGTCCAAGCTGAAACCCCCCCCACCCCATTTGCATCCAATCACCAATCCCTGTCCTTTTCGCCCTGTGAATGTCACGTGGCTTCACCCACCTTCTTTCAGCTCCATCCGGGCTCCCTGGTCTCCGCCGCCACCTGTGCTTATTTGTGTAGTTTTCACCTTGCCCACCATGAACAGTTGTCATTTCAGTAGCTATCACCACTTTCTTGCCGATGTCCTTTGTTAATTTCTCAGAGGTGCCCCCACCTCCTGGTGAGCCTGTTGTGTGTCTGGTGCCCCTCCTCTCCCCAGATAGGCAGCACATACGTCAGTCAGGTCTGTGTGGCACTTGGTAGGGGCAGTGGCCTGTCGTGGATGCTCACAGGTTTGCAGAATGATGAGTCAGCCAGTGCAAGGCCACTGGGGGCCAGACTCAGCCCCGGAGCAGAGCACTGCTTCCCCGACTCCTGCCTAGCGGTTCTGTCATTCTACATCAGCCATTTGGAAGTTTCTGGAGGTGATCGATAAAATTGGCTTCCAGGTTCAGATTCTGAAAAGTGAAGGGTCGGCTGTCATCGCTGTCATCTGTCCCCAGTCACTCTTCTGTTTCCTCCAAGGGCCAGTGTACCCATCAGTGTCTTTCCAGGCAGTTTGCATAAATGCCAGCAGTATGTAGAGTGTTAGACTGCCGCCTTATGCGGCATATAGAATCCTTGTCTTGCTTTTGGATTTTTAAAGCTATATTTTATTCTATTTTTTAGGGACAGGGTTTCACTGTATAGCCCAGGCTGGTCTCAAACTCATGTGATCCCCCTGCCTCAGCTCCTTAAGTATGGGATTACAAGTACGCACCACCATGCTCAGGTGCTTCTGGCTTTTCACATTTAGTTTGGATGGTTGTTGTGTGCCATGTATTGTTTTGTGGTACCAGGGATTGAACTTGGGACCTTGCACTTGCCAGGCAGGTACTTATGCCACTGAGCTATCTACCCAGCCCTACTTTTCTCTATTTGAAGATCGGTATTGGCCTGAGAACTTCCGGTGTCGTGTCACAGCGAGGCCTTTACACTTGTTCCTGTGGGGCTTTGTTGCCTTGTGGCTATGCCACGGCATCTGGGCACTGTGAGATGTTACCTCGGCTGTCTTTCCTGTGCCTAGTTGCACCGGTTAATGTGTCTGGGGCAGTGTGAAGGTCATGGCGGCCGCAGACCTTGCCCTCTACCTGGTGTTAGTGGAATTGCTTTTGCAGGTTTCCCTGCAGCCTGTGCTGGCTCTCCCTGCAGCCTGTGCTGGCTCGTGAGCACCCTGACACACAAGTGGTGGTCACTGATGGTGTTGGCTGGCATTTCTGTGACGGTCTTCCGGGCGCATGCTCACTCGAGGTTAGGTCTGGCTCAGGTGGCATGGGCGGCAGGTGAATGGGAATGTTGTGCCAGCTGTGGCCCTTCTGGCTCCAAGTCTGCAAGACTCTGCTTAGGACGTGGTGTCTGGCTTCATCCTGCTGCAGACCAGAAATGGCCTTGAGGGGCGGGGCTCTGCCAGCCTTGGATGGGCAGCGCTGAGAAATTCACAGTCACTGCTTTAACCACTTGGGGCCTGGGCTTTGTCACCGAATGCACTACCCAGTTCCCACTGATGCAGTCTCCTGTCTCCAGAAGCAGTGCTTCCAGTATTTTTCTCCTGAACCTAATCTTGGCTTGAACTGAAATGAGTACTTCTTTCTAGGATAAAATGTTTTGTTTTTTTTTTTTTTTATATGAAGAGCCTTTAAAATCAAGAATATGAGCCAGGCGTGATGGCGCATGCCTATAATCCCAGCACTTGGGAGGCTGAGGCAGGAGGATGGCTGCAAGTTCAAGACCAGCCTGGGCTACCATGTGCACTCAAGGCCAGCCTGAACTGCATAGCAAGACCCTGTCTCAAAAAGACCAAAAAAAACCAAACAAACAAAAAAATAAAATCAAGAATATGTTATAGTTCATCAGGGGTTTCCTCAACATAAAAATCTTAACGATTTTCTCTTCAGGTCTATGACTGGAATGGTTACACTGGCAAGTTGTGTTAAGTTAAATCACCTTACAGTCCTGGAATGAAGGGAAGCTGATCATAATTTACTGTTGGTCTTTTAGCGTGTCCCTGGATTCTGTCAGCTCACATCTCTCCCCTGACATAAATGGGACCCATCTGTAGCTTTCCTTTCCTACCACCTCAGTACTGGGGTGGAGCCCAGAGCCTTCGCACTGAGCTGCATCCCAGCCTGTCTCTGAGACGGGCCTGCTGAGGTTCCCGGGCTGGGATCCAGGTGCCTGGGCTGGGATCCAGCTTTGAGTCCTCCTGCGTCAGCCTGCGGGAGCGCTGGGATCACAGATGTGCACCACCACGCCTTACTCGGTAGCGTTCTTTGTTGAAACTAATTTACAGGTTTTTGGCGTCACTGTTTGCTTTTTTGTGCTTTTTTGATATTAGGGACAGAACCCAGAGCTTATGTTTGCTGACCACCAAGCCTTGGTCTTCTGTGTTTTTCCTTGATTATCAAGTGAAATTATGTGGCTGATCAGGACCTAATTGGGATGCATTTTCAAATTCTGTGATGTAGCAGCACTAGTGGTTAAATTTAAGACTTTGCTATTGATCTGTCTCATGACAAGCCTCCTGCCTTGGCCTCCTGAGTGCTGGGTGACAGCATGTGCCGTGGCACCTGGCCTTATTTATGTATTTTTTAATACTGACTCAGGGTCTTACTAATTCAATTGCCTGGAGCGGGCTTGATCTGGGGATCCTGCTGCCTCCAGGAGGGCTGGATTTTCAGGCATTAGCCACCTCGTCCAGCAGAATTCTCTGATACTGCCAAACAGGCCATGCTGTGGGTGAACACCAGCCACCGAGAGTAGGCGTGGTGGCGCATGCCTGTCATTGCAGCCCTGGAGAGGCTGAGACAGGAGGCTCACTATGAGTCCAAGCTGTGTACCGAGACCCTGGACCAAGTACATAAATAACAGTTGGCTTTTTTCCCTTCAGATGTTCTTTTGGCAGATGAAAAATTTGACTTCGATCTCTCATTGTCTTCCTCAAGGTAAGCAAATGAGTTCTGTTCCTGGGCCTCGGGCACCCCACACGCACTCTCATCTTTTGCTGAAGGCCAGCACTGCTTATCGCTAGTAACCTTTTTCTTTAAAAACAGTGCAAATGAAGATGATGAAGTCTTTTTCGGACCTATTGGGCATAAAGAACGATGCATCGCTGCCAGCCTAGAGCTCAGTAACCGGGTTGCCACACCGCCCATCTCGGCTGGCACCTGCACCTGGAGCCCACTCACAGGGGAGAAGTTCGTGGAGGTGTACAGGGAGGCACACCTGCTGGCCCTGCAGATCGAAAGTCAGAGCAGGACCCAGGCGGCCGGGGCCACCCAGCCTATGCAGCCTCAAGGCCAGGATGTGGAACGTTTTGTCCAGGAATCAAAGCTAAAAGCGAGCCTTTTTGAGAAAGAACAGGAAACTAAGAAAAGCCCCAGATCACTTAAGAGAGAAACATACTGCCTGTCAGATAGCCCCTTGGTGGGGGCACCGTTCTTGGGAGGCCAGCCTGCCTCGGCTGAGCCCCTGCTCCCAGCCCAGGCCCCTGCCAGCCCTGGCCCCAGGGGCCCTGGCCCAGTGCAGAAGCCGCAACCCTTGGCTCAGGCTTTGCCCAGGGACCCACGGTCTGCCCACCCCCCATGTCAGGCGGGGCCTCAGAGGAGGGTGCCCAGCAAGCTGCCACCGCCCCGAGCTTTCACTACAAGAGCACGGCACCTTCACCTGGCCACAGAGAAGGTGAGTCCACAGGCAGAATGCTTCCTGGGGACCCAGACACCTGCTTGAGGGACCATAGGGAGACCTGGAGATACGATTTGGACTTCACTCCAGGACTCTGTGAACACCTGGCACCTTGCACTGGAGAGGGCCCCTCCTAGGGACAGCTCCGCCTCATCTCCCTTGCGTGATGTGAGGTTGCGCTGTTGTGGGAAGTGGTAGTTGGCACTGCAGTTAGCTGTCTGTGCAAGACAGGTGGTCCTGGAGGCAGGTGGCCAGGAAGAAGGTGCGTGTGAGGCCCTCACCCCACTCACTTCCAGTTTTATCCCCTGGGTTTCTTGCCAAGGAGAGGGGAGGCCGCCAGGTGGCTGAGAAGGGACCTATTGGGGACCCTTGCCTGGGCAGCAGTTCAAGGTCTGGCTCTGAGGTATCGGACACCCAGCAAGAGCCTAGGAACTCCCAGCCAACTGCAGACTCACCACCAGCTGTGCTCAGAGCCCAGGTTGTTCATGATGGGGTCCCGGCAGCGGCAACATGTGTGGACTGCGGGTGGGGTCTACATCCACTCATACATGGACAGCATTTGCGGGTACAGTGCTTGTGGGCATGGCAGGATTGGGTACAGCTCACATGGATGGGGCAGGACCCATATATGGAGTATGGGGTGGAACACATGTTCACAGCAGTGTTAGGCCAGAACCTGCAGCCCGCCCAGGAGGCCACTGACTGGTGAATGATCAGTGGCCTGTGGCACACACAGCCACACAGCCCTGCAGTGCCCACGCATGCTGTGATAGAACCTGACACAGGAGGTCGGGTATTCATGAGTAATCATTGGTTTCTTTCCAGACGTAGCTGTACCAGGCAAACTGGGGAGACAGCAAGCAGCTGGGTGGCTGCCGGGGCAGCATGGGGGCACAGAGGGGACAGGAGTGGCTGCTAGCGGCGGCAGGTTTCCTTTAGCTTGGGGTAAAGCCTATGCAGACGGCAAATACATTAAGAACCACCAAGCGTGTGCTTCAGCATGGTGGCTTTAGTGCCACGTGACATCTGTACTCTTTGTGTCGCTTCCCGGTACTGAGGGCTGATCCCAGGCCCTTTGTACCGAGCTGCATCCTCCACCGTTTTTTGATTTTTTGAGACAGCATTTTGCTAAATTTCCCCCTTGCAGTCCTGCCTCAGCCTCCGAATGCTGGGATTACAGGCCAGCGCTTCCAAGCCGGGCTTAGGAGGAGAGTGACTGCTGCCCTGGCCTGACTGGGAGCCCCCATGACCCTCACCTCCATGCAGCACAGAGCAGTGCCATGACCGCCCTTGTCCCTGAGTGTGTCAGAACTGGTCGCACTTGGGAGGAGCGGAGCCTGGGCTGGCTCTCAGCAGAGGCCTCAGGTCCCCAGGCCCTCTGTGGTCCACACAGTCCTCACATTCCACACTAACCTTTCAGCGCAAGAAAGAGGCACCAGTGAGTCCATCCCAGGGGAAACTCCTGAGTAAGAGGCAGCCCCCTGAGGCTGGGCTCCCAGACAAGCCCCGCGTGGCACTGGATGCTGCTGGCCTGGCTGGTGCTGGAGGCCTCGGGGGCCACGGCCAACGGTCACTCCCTGTCCCCAGCAAGGTGAGTACTTCAGGGCTGCACGGGCTGAGGCCTGCCTGGGTGGGAGTGAGGTAGCAGCTGGCATCTTGACAGAAGCTGGGGGAGGGCAGAGGAAACAGAGCCCACCAGCAGGGCTCGGCAGAAGGCCCACAAGGAAGCCAGGCCCGGCGCTGTGGGCACCGAAGCCTCCTGTGGAAGTGGTGCTGTTCCCTGCTCTCTCATGGGGCCACCACAGCCCCTCACAGCCACGTCCGCGGCCATTTGAGCCTTGCGTAAGAGTTGCTCTGGCCTCTGTTAAAGTTGTCAGAGCTGGACCGAGATCAGTGGATACAGGAGGTCCAGTGCCTCAGGTGGACCTTGAGCAGACATGTGAAGCCAGACTTGGAGGACCAACGGCCCTTGTGTCTTTGGATTCAACCAACTGCAGATTAAGACTATCGAGAAAAATAAGGTTGGGTGTAGCTGAACATGTAGACACTCTTTCCTTTTCTCTTTTGGTACCGGGTATCGAACTTAGGACCTTTCACTTGCCAGGCAGGCACTGTGCTGCAGAGCTACATCCCAGGCCTAAAGACCTTTTCTCACCACTGTATTGAGAGCAGTGGAGAATGAATATTTCCACAGCATCTGAACTGACAGGGATCCCTGGGCCTCGAGAGCCCACTTGAAGTACAGGAGGAGAACATGCGTTCAGATCATGCTGTTGGGTGCAGGGGCCAAGGCTCGGGCTCTGGCCTGGGCAGACACCCAGAGACCCCCGCTCCACTGCCTACCACTGACCTTTAGAGTCCAGATGATAAACATCATATTAAAGAGTTTTTTTGAGGCTCTACTTCTGCACAAGTATGGCTTGAGGGTGGCATCACTGCCAGTTCTGACTTGTGACCCTGTCTCAGGTGGGGCTGAAGAAGAGCCTGCTAAAGCCCCCCGGCTGTGCTGGCCCTGTCTCCAGAAAGCCCCTCTCATCCTTGGGGTCCACCTCCAGTACAGCAGCCAACGAGTGCCCGTCCCCAGTGGCAGACAAAGGTAAGCAATGGCGTCCAAGCCGCACTCTCTGGGTGAGACTGCACTAGGAGGGCTTGCTGTGAGCCATGGACAGCTGTGGACACTGTGCAGGGACACCACTGTTCCCATGCCCACCCCCTGCTGCTTCTGCCAGTGAGATGGGCAGCTTTGGTGAAAGGCACATACAATCATAAAGCACAGGTGTGTGCTCAGTGCTGAGACCTGGGAGGCTTGTGCCAGCCTAGCATTCGTGTCATCAGACACAGGCATTCGTACGACAGTCCACATCCCCTGGATCACGCAGCCCTGTGACTCCCAGGTGTGACTGAATTTGCACCTGTTTGCCTGGGTGCCCTGCTCTTCTTGCCGAGCCAAGGCTGCCACCTAGTGGTGAGGGGAGGAATTTCTTGGTGACCCATGAAAGTGTGCTCTGCCCTGAAAGAACTGAAGTCAGTCTGAGGTGGCCGCACAGCCCCACTCCCAGCCCTGAGGGAGCCTGAGGTGGCAGGATTGCAAGTCTGAGTCCTGCCTAGGAAGCCTACAGGAAGACCTCATCTCAGAGTAAAAGAAGCTAAGCTCAGTGGTCAATTCCCAGGACTACCCAAAAGAAATACAAATAAATAAAAGCCAAAGGCCAGGCAGGGCATGTGGCCTCCAGCAGAGCTCTTGCCTAGCACGCAAAGCACGGGGTTCAGTGCCCAGGGCCATAGAAACAGGAGGAGCAGCTCCTCTTCCGCCGCTCTGGGGCTGTACAGTGAGGTTCTGCTCACAAGATGCACAGAGTATAGACTCTTGGATGCGACCGCTCTGGGTTGGAGTCCCGACTCTGCTACTCCGTGGATGGAGGCTTGTGTCCTGCCCTTCCGAGGTGACAGTGTCTACCTGATGGGGTTCCTGCGGGCCTTGGCAACCCCCTGCCATGCCCAGCCCTCCTGTGGCATTACATGGCATGTCTAGGAAAAGAAGGTGCCCTGGGGCACATCTTGCCCACTGGTCAGACACTGCGCCACTTTGGTAACACTTGCCGTGGAGAGCCGTGGAATGGGTTCTGGGGTGTGTGGGTCTCAACGTCATGCACAGCAGAGCCACAAGGGTCAGACAGGACTGTGGGTGGGAATGAACTCTCCGCAGCTGTTGTGCCATTACTTCAAGGAGGTCCTTAAGAATCCTTGGCCAGCTTGGGTATGGTGGTCGTGCATGCAGGCCTGTGATTCTGAAGTGGGAGGAGCAAACAAGGGTGATAACCACATAGCTAGCAGTGTACTCAGTGCATAAATCAATCTGGCCAAGGACTTTTTTTTTTGTCTTTTTGGACAGTGTTGCCATGCAGTTCAGCCTGGCCTTGAGCTCCCTTTGTAGCCTAGGCTGGCCTTGAACTCATAGCAGTCCTCTTGTCTCCACCTCCTGAGTACTGAGATTATAGGTAGGGACTATCGTGCCTGATTCTTGTCCTAAGCTGCATCTGCGTAGTGTGACTACGTCTCCTCCTCGTATTTTAAAGCATCCAGCTAGTAGTGATTGCTGGTGCTTCCCTGAGCGCTTCCCCTACTGGGGTGGGGGTCCCCTGACTGCACAGCCACTTCCCTCTGCTTGGCTAGGGCAGAGTTCTGCTGCCAACGTGACACAGGCAGGGCTGCCACCCCCAGTACTGGGGCCGAACCCAGGGCCTCTGCGCCGAGCTCCGTCCTCAGCTCTGTTATTTTAATTTTGAAAGAAAATCTTCTTCCTAAGCTGTGAAGTTGCTCGGGTCGGACTTGAACTAGATCCTCTTGCCTGGGCCTCAGAACACTGGGATTACAGGTGTGCACCACCACCTGTAGCTGAGACGGTTGGGAGAGTTGGACCCTGCTGATGCTTAGCACACCATGGCAATTATGCTGAGAGCTAGAAGGCCCTCAAGGAAGTCACAGGCAGCCCGGTGCTGTGTCAGAGGGTGCCTGATGGCGGGTACCACATGTATGGTAAATGTTGTCTTAGTTTAAAAACAGTGCACACTTGATGACACCCAGCTGTTGTGTGTGTCCTCTTGCAGGGAAGCCAGGGGTGCTGGTGAGTGCTCACACCGGCAGTGCCCTGCCCTTGCCCTGCACTGGCAAGTCGGGTAGGCCAAGGGCCACCACCGTGTGTCAGGCTCTGTCCGCAGTCCCTGCGGGGGTGTCCTGCGGGCAGGCCGGAAGGAACGATGCTGCCGCCGTGTCCACAGCACCCACTGTGGCTCCCCCAAGCCAGCCCCAGACCCCAGAAAGTGGAGGCCAGAAGCCAAGCGCCAGCTCCGTTTTGTCAGCAACTTGTGAATTGAATAAAACTCGAAGCATAGGCCGGAGAGGCTCCTGTCTGAGTTCCAGGACGAAGGTGCCACCCATGCCTGCAAATCCGCTGAAAATCCCCAAGTTTCCAGTTGGTGAGTGCTTGACCAGTTTTTGCAGTGCCTGCACCCTGCCTCCTACTCGCCTTCGCCCTCAGGGTTACAGTCACACTTTCAGGTGCCTGTCCGTGCTGCCGCCCCGTGTGACCTGCAGCAAAGCTGCAGGGTTCAGTTTCCCTTCAGCCTGTGTCCTGTCTCTGTCCTCGCAGTGCTTGTGTTGCACCCATTCAGTGTTGTCTTGGTCTCTCACTGGTGACCTGTGCCCTGGAGCTGTCTCTGGGGGTCCGTTTCTACTCTGGGACCATCAGCAGCACTGCTGAGGCCTGGCGCTTCCCACTTCAGCTGGCGTCACTGTTCCAGTCCCAGGCACTCGGTCACTGGCTCCCCTTGCTCGCGTCCTGCCCCTCTGGGGTCTTGTCCTGCATAGGTGTGGCCAGTGAAGAGCCCCTCTCTCTGTAGCGCCTTCCTCTCCTACTCTCAGCCCTCTCACTCCCGTGGGCCCAGCCACTCTCTCCTGTGGTCACAGTGCCTGTCGGCCTCCAGAACATGTTGTGCCTGGCAGGGTGAGGGTGGTGTTTGGTGGTGGCACATGAAGTCCTTGGATGCTACTGTGTGCTGCAGAAAGTTCCTATCGTGTTCTGCACACAGTGGCCGTCCTCTGGGAGCGTTGGCCCAACGCTGTTGCCTTAGGATCTGTACTGCCAAAAGTTAATAGATAACAGCTATAAAGTTCAAAAAGGAGACCCAAAGCAGAACAGACCAGAAAGAGCATAACAAGTGTGGTCTGTGTCGGGGCCTGCAGCCCACGTGAGCGGGGCAGACCTGCCGTGCTCCTTCCTGCCGTGCCCCTTCCTGCCATGCCCCTTCCTGCAGGGCTGGCTCTGTTTGCAGACTCGGTGTGCAGCATTACCAGGGGCGGGGGTAGAAACCTGGGGGTGGGGAGGGGCAGGAGTGTAACCTGCGATGTCCCGGGACTGAGGTGGGGTAGGAGAAGGCTGCTACCTAAGAGCCCTGTGAGTGTTAGTGAACAGATTGTGTTGGGGATGTTGACACAGTCGCTGGCTTAGGTCCAGGCCTGTCCAGTTACTCCCAGTAGACTGCAGTGTTATCCTGTCACAGGAGATTAGGAAAATGGCAGGACTAGGAGTCACATGGTGACCTGGGATCTTCTGTGATGTCAGTTTTCTGCCCTGTTCTGTGGTTCGAATGTGGTGCTAATACCACCCGTGGCCTGCTGACTGACCTGCATAGGCACCAGGCATGTTTGGGCTTGTTGTCCCTTGGAATTCAGTGGCTTGCGGGCTTTGGGAACAATGATCTCAGTGATCTGGACAGAGCTGGGTTGGAGACTTATTTTGAGAATTTAGGATCCGGCTGCCTGATGCTGTGTAGGGATCTGATGGTCTTACTGTGAACGGTTCTACCCCGGGGAAACAGGGTGGTAGGAATGACAAAGAAAGACAAGAAGGTGAAAAGCTGGGTTAGGTAGTCACCAGTCTCCCCAATGGGCAAGACTAATTCAATGCACACAAAAATGATCCTTTATTTATACTTTTAACTAAGTTTGTATCACATGACACAAGGTTGTTTAGGGACTAATAGCTGGCCTGAACTAGACAGGATGTTTTTCTCAGCACTGGGGTAGCTTGTTTGCTTTAGGCACTGAGGCCCAGTCCCACCTACACACACCTGATCAATTTCCTGGCTTCCTGTGGCTCCCAACATATCCACCTTTTTTTGTGTTGTTTTGTCAAAGATGGACCTTTCATTGCAGTTGGAGAAGCTGTATTGGGAGAAGTCTTTAAGGGACCTTTTTGTATTTGATGTCAATCCAATGACTGTAGGTACTTTTGAATTGAATGTAACCAACCCTATATAGCTCAACAGTCCACAATAGTAGTTCATTTTTAGCACAGCGGGTAATTGTCAATTGTAGTTCGCTTGAGCCTTTTACAGCTTAGTGTATTAGTATGGCATTACTTTTATATCTCATGGCTGTACTTTTCTGCTGGATGGTTAAAACCAAGTTAAAGCAAGATCTGTATAAATACGAGCATAACTTTTGCTATCTCACAAGGTCAGCCTAATATCAGGATTTATCCTGGAACCATGTACAGTGTACCTCATTGATCTTCTGTCAATGTCAGCCATATGGATGAGTCACGGCCATTGCTTGACCACTTTGCTCTCTGTAAGAGCCTGAGAGATTATTTCTCTCTAGCTGACTCTCCTTAGGCACACTATACGTCATCAATCGCTTTCTTCTGTGGCCTGATGATCTCCTTGTCATAGCAAAGATTCTCTTATGTCCTGAGTCTTCACTGACCTTGAGGGGCTAGGGCCAAAATATTGGCTATCCTTTTAGCCCATCTGTCTCTCTAATTTCTGGTCTGCAAACCTTAGTTGTTAAATATCCAGAAGAGAAGCTTAATGATATTACTCTCTAACAAAGGCAATAAACTTAACGCTATAATCTATGTGACTATTAAATACCTTAGACATAAAATGGAACTGTCATTTTCCAACAAACATGGATGTTTTAACATTTAAATCCCTAGAAAATATTAACAAACAACAGTCACACGATCTTATGCAAAAATTATGAAATCAAGTCACATCCAACATTGTAGCAGGCCATTCTTTTTTTTTTTTTTTTTTAATTTTATTTATTTATTTGTTTGCTTGTTGTGTTTGTTTGTTTCTTTATTTATTCATTTTGCGGCTGGCTCAGCCTGCCCTGGTGGTGGCGCTGGCGCAGCATGTGGTGCCGGGGATCGAACTGCAGTCCCCACAGTTGCCTGAGCCCTCCTAAGCAGGTGCTTTAGACCACTGAACCATCTCGCCGGCCCCCAGCAGGCCATTCTTACGAGATTTTGTGACACGCTTACATTTTCATTTTAACATAACCCTTTTAACCAATCTAAAATCCTCCAATGAGTAGAGCTGCAGCCTGTGACAGGCGAGTTAAGAGGTTTTCTGTTTCAGTTCTTTTTGAGATGGGGTCTTATTATGTAGCATAGGCTGGCCTTGAACTCCTGGCAGTCCTCCTGCCTCAGCTTCTAGTGTTGGGATTGCAGGCGTGTATCACCACACTCAGCTTACAGTTTTTATTAAAAAGTAATTTTTGCTCTACAGCAGTACCAACTTTTACCAAAGGTAACACAAGAAAAACCAATTTGTTTGCACCTGAGGCCAGCTTTGGCTGACTGCTTACAGCAAGCACCGAGATGCGCTGCCACAGAAACCTCGGGGTGCTGAGAGCAGACCGGAGGCCCCCGGCGCACAGCTCCCTGAAGGTAGCTGGAGGAGGCCTGCGCGTCGCCACGACCCAGCGCAGCTTGACGTTCCGCACAGCTCAGTGTTGGATGACTGGAAAGGGTTCGGAAACGTAAATGGCCGTGACTTCATAGACATTTTTTTGGTCTTTTTGAGACAGGGTCTCGCTGTGCAGTTCAGTCTGACCTTGAGCTCACTTTATAGCCCAGGCTGGTCTGGAAGTCACAGCAACCCTCCTGCTTCAGTGTCCCAGGTGCTGAGATTACAGGCGTGTGCCACCATGTCCGGCTATTTTAAGACTTTAAAATACATTCAAATTTCACTTGGCAGCATATATCCGTTTAATTACATCTGTTTAATTCATCGCTTATAGTTAAACCTTGAAACTAGGATGTTAGACACACATTGTTGTTGTTGTTGTTTTATTTCTTTTAAGACCCCCAAGAGTTCTATCTGTAAGCTGATGTGGGGGTACTGTGTTGCTCTGGTCTTGGCCAGACCCGGGCTCCACACATACACATGCATGCACACACATCCACAGAGGTTAGCATGGCTGCAGGCGCGTGCACTGGCGGTGCCAAGGATTGTCATCTCCCTGCCGAGCAGGTTCTTGGGGCAGTCATTGTGGTCCACACCTTGGATGCGTACAAGCTGGCCAGAATGGATTAACTGAGGAGTTTTGCCTGCCTGTTGGCAGCACGTGGAGCATGTGGCCTGCACAACCCAGGCATGTACACGGAGCTCTTACACTTGTTTTAGGATTTGTTTGAGAAAAATATGGTAATACCAGCTCATCTGTTTATTTTTATTTTTAAATTTTTTTTTCTTTATTTGGTATAGGGTTTCACTATGCAGCTGGGACTTGTAGTGATCCACCTGTCTCAGCCTCCCCAGCCCTAGGATTACAGGTGTGTGCCACCACAACCAGTTTCGGTGGGTGGAACAGCATGCCTGGGATTCTGGGACCGGCATGGCATGTGGTGCTAGGGATTGAACCCAAGTCCTTGCGCTTGCCAGGCAGGCATTTAGACCTCAGAGCTATCTCTTTAGCGCCCATTAGTTTATAAAAAGACAATTGGATCCAATTTATATTTCTGACAGAGTGAGATAAGGTAAGGTCACCCATTCACATGGCTGAACTTGGAGATGTCTACCCAGCAGGTGATCCTAGGAAGGCTGCAGACCAACGTTTGATCAATCAATTCTGTCCTGGTCGCAGCTAGATTTTTATTTTTTTCTCCCGCATACTTCGGCTTGAACTTGGAACCTCCTACTTGTGAGGCAGGCCTTTGTGCTGCCGAGCTATCTCCCTGCACCCAGCAGCTAGATTTAAACAAGATCTTTGCATTCCTACTTTCTGTTTTTTTTTTGTTTTTTGTTTTTGTTTTTAAAGACAAGGTCTTACTATGTAGAGTGGCCTTGAACTCGCTGTATAGGTCAAGCTGGCTTCAGACTCACAGCGTCCTGCCTCAGCCCCTCAGTGCTGGGGTCCATGGCCCTGCGCTTCCTTTTTTCCATGTCTAGGCTTAAATTAGGTTAGAAGTAACTCTTGGCTGTTGATGTTTTATCTAGCTTGGACTGAAATAACAAACCTCTAGGTGACCTTAAATTTTGTAACAAAATTATCTGTTTGCTAGCTTGCTTTGCCTGATTAATCTTTGTGGGTGGAAACATTTTTACAAACACTTTTTAAAATGTTAGGTACAGTTTTTCTTTTTTCCTGACCCATGTGGCAGACAAAGCAGGTTTTTGCTATTGGACTGAGTGTCCCTGTGCCAGCTCTTAGGGACAAGGGCTGTGGGCTGTAGTGATCAGGCCAGTGCTGCTCGCATGGAATTTACGTTTAACAGAAGATAGAAAAGAACACCCAGCAAATTCAGCGTGCCATCATAAGAGTGGCATTGAAACGAGAAAGGAGACATACTGCCCCTGCTGCGCACTGGGGAGGATTTTAGGCAGTGGTCCTGCCACGCCGGGGTGGAGCAGCGTGCTGGGGGCGGGGCTTGCTGACCGCTGCTTGCGGGATGTCCCCAGTGAGACACGGGCGTGCACAGGCATTCGGCAGCCCCTAGACGGCCCCAAGGGAGACTTTCCAGTAGAGGAAGTGGCACTGGAGAAGGTCCTAAGGCAGAAGCGTGCCTAACAGGTTCCAAGTCACGAAGGAGGACTGGACAGGTAGAGATGCAGAGCCAGCAGTGGGGATAGCTTCTTCTACGAGCCCAGACAACCCTGGATTTCCTCACAGCCGATGCTTACGTAGCTTCCGTGTCGCAGTGCAGGTCGGCCTCCTCACGAGCTGGTAAGCCGCTCCTCAGGTTCAGGGACCTAGGCCCCTGTCTTGTTTACCGATGACCAACTTCCCTACCTCATGGTCTAGTGTGGGTGCACCAGCTCCAGGGCTCCAGGGCTCCAGGCCACGTGTCTTCCTCCCAGGCACAGTACTTACTGTGGAACCCCTGCCATTTCCACTCATGTCGCCTTGATCGGGACTCATCCCATATGGCCACATTGGGACTTGGCAGAGGCCGACAGAGTCGTCTCGGCTGCACTGCTACGATGGCCAACCATGAAGAAGACTTGAACCTAGACTGGCAGCCTCACCTGACTGGTGGACAGGGGAATCAGAGAGCTGAAGGTAGAGCCGGGGGGCCACCAAAGCTCGAGGTGGCCCACTGTGTGCCTGCCTGGTGGCCGTGGGGCCTGTCAGGCTGTCAGCTGCAGAGGAGGTGCTCCCACACACTGGTGTGACCAGCAGAAATCCTGCGGCAGGGGTGCAGGTGCTCCGGAAGGAGTGGAGGCCTTACTCTGACCTGAGGGCTGGGGACCTCCTTCTGCCTGAGGCTCTGTGCAGTTGGAGTAACCTGGGGCTGTGTGCACAGGCCCCCAGAGGCCCCGATGTCCTCTGGGCACTACCTCAGGCTGTTGAGCTCAGTGGTGTGCAAGTGGAGGTGATAGTCAGGCTCCAGCCGAGCAGAGCCTTGGCTGCTCCCCAAGCTGCGCCATGCCAGGCCTCCGCTGCCCCTTGCTGGCCAGGGGCCATTCCTCCTCACCATGCAGCCATCAGTCCCTGGATCTGGGCTGCTTCTCTTATCGCTGGTCTGTGATGGCTCCAATCTGCACTGCAGCCTCCGAGGTGGCAGCTGCTGCTGTCTGCACACAGACCCGCCTGCAGGCTCTCAAGTGTGCTGTGCCACTGTTGCTCAGGTCCCCGGCTGGAGGTTCCCAGCGGGACTCTTCTGACCTGCGTCTGACCGTGCACTTCTCTTGTCCCAGGTGGGTCCCCTGATGGCACGACTCCAAGGTTCCTACGGGCACAGAGACCGCAGTCATGGGCATCTGCTGGCAGGTGAGTCACATCGGGCTGCTTCCTCTCCACAGCTGAGCCTCTGCTGCCTGCACTGGGGTCCTTGACATCCCCTTTGTAGTCAGCTGTGGAAGTCAGATGCTGGCACACCACATGCTCTGGCACAGAAGAGGAGGCCCCATCTCTGGTCTCTGTGTCTGGGGTAGGGAATTGGAAGGACTCAGCTCCTGCATTCGCACCTGCAGGGCAAGGAAGCTGGTATCAAGAGTGTGGCCAGCGAGGTCTCTGTTCTGGTGTCTGAGGGGTGGGTTAGGCCTGGCAGGAGTGCTAGGCTAGGACCCCAGAGATGGGTGCTCCTGGCTCTTCTTGACCAGCATGAGGCTTGGCGAGGCCTTTTTCATCCCCAGGCTTTGATTTCCTTGTACGTGAGCTTGAGGCTCTGCACTTTTTGGGTAGACCAGATGTCCTGCAGCAAGAGCTGCACTGAGATGCTGTCTCTCCCACCCTGAGGACGTAGGAGCAGCACCTGGCCCTAGGCAGGCACTGCGCTCCCCCACCACCGGCCACTGGAGAACGTTGGAAAACTCCTGTCCCGGGTCATATGCAGGATGCCCTTGATTTGTTACTGTAGTGGAGTCGGCAGTGTCGGCACGAGCCAGGCAGCAGCAGGGCAGGAGCAGGCCCTGTGGGCCCCTCACAGCAGGCTCTCAGGCAGTCGGCCCTCTGAGTTACCACTTGAAGTTTGTTTCCACTCTTTGGGGCTACAGAACTCACAGCCTGGAGTTGAACGTGGAGCAGGGCACTCTGGAAGCCACATGTCTCAGGAAGGGGCCCTTGGGTCGTTTCCCAGGCAGCCTTCTGGCCACATCCTCAGCAGCAAGCCAGCTCCTGAGGTGCAGAGTCTTCGAAAAGAGGGCGGGCGATAGGAGCCCGCACCCCCATCACATTGCCTCTCTAGCCCGACACTACCACCTTGCCAGTTAGGGGTTATGTAAGAATTTGGGGGCAGGCCTCGAGCCCCACATCCATCAGCAGTGGACTTGGCAGCAACAGAACACAGCAGAGCCGTGGGATCTACGGGCAGGGGGCTGGGAGAGCCAAGCGTTCTGGCACCTGTACTGCACCCCACGGCTCGGAGACACTGAACACCAGCACGGGAATACACAGGAGACCAGCTGTCAGGCTTGGGCTGCCCGGGAGGCTCCTGCAACGCCATCCCAAGATGCCCTCTGCTCCCCTGAATCTCCCAGGAAGTGGTGTGCTGCGCTGCTCTTGTCTTTGTTAAGGCCAGCATCCTGCCTCCCCAGACTCCTCCTCTTGTGGGTAGGCCGACCCAGGCTTCACGGGCTGCACCCCCACTGTGTTGGCTGGGGGCCTTTCAGTCATTGGCTTTGCTTGGGCCACCTCGGCTCACCACTAACTCCATATCTCCAGGGTCGTGGTTCAGAGCACTCCCATGAGATGTTCTTCAGGGCCAACTTCACAAAGCCCCTCTGACAACATGAAGACTCCCCTAAGTGCAAGACGGATGTCAGCGGTGCCTACACCTGCCAGCTGGCGCCTCTCCCTGACAACCCCCAGAACCATACCCAGGGCCTTGGCATCCCCGCTGTGTGTCCCTGCACGGCGGCTGTCTTCCGAGCCCCGGAGAAGATCAGCAATAGGGTAAGAGCAGAAGCTACACACCCCACGTGGGGTAGAGGATAGTCCCCTGGGACACAGCATCCCACCGCTACACTTAGGACAGGACAGGCGTGCCCCCCGCCCCATCTGGCTTTTACTGACAGGGCCAGAGCAAATCCAGGTCACCCGGGCAGGATCAGGACCTAGGAGGTGGGGTGGGCAGAGCTCGGTGTCCCCTCTGGGCTCCTCACTGGCAGGGACTCTGTGGGTTGGGTGCCAGCCCTCAGGTCCCCACTGCCTCTGCTCCCCTCCTCCATCTTGCAGTGCTGTTTACACACCCACACATCCAGCCCGGCACTAGCAGGCCTGCCGTGCTGTGGCCCTGCCTGTGATGCATGGCCCTGTGCTGTCCTGGCCCTGCAGGGTGTCGGGCTCTTGTGGGCACACGGCAAGCCTGTGCCCTGTCAGACTCCCATCGTCCTCTGCCCAGAGCTTACAAGCCCCTGGCGTGTGGGAGGAACAGAGGAGGTATTTGTGAGTGTAGCCTCGAGTGGTACAGTCTGCTCTGAACTTCCTTGACTGAGGCCACGTCAGGAGCAAAGAAGCTGCACTGGCCACAGCTCTGCCCTGTGGCCCCACTTTGGGGCTTTGCAGTTCACTATTGTCAGGAAAGGAATGAGTAGGTGGAACCAAGCCGCAGAGGAAGCCCAGTGTCCAGAGGTGATGGTGCCCTTGGCGCGGGTCTGCTGCGTAGCTAGCAGCAGGGCCGGGCGCTCCTGTCAGGATGCTTCTAGGCGTTTCCTTCTCTCCACAGTACTGAGCCAGTGAGGGACAGCGGCGGAGCGCCAGGGCACCAGCAGGCGGCCTTCTCACCTGGCAGGAGCTTCTCCCCTCCTCCCTCTATCCCCCAAGCCCTTTGTTTCTCCCCAGAGAAAAGTGATAATATTTTGGAAGGCCCTGCCACAGAACCAGCTCGGGATGACACCACACCCAAGGAGGATACCCAGCCCGCTGAGGTAGGCAGAGGCAGGTGGGTTCCTGCCCATTTTGGGGATGTGCAGAGCCCGGCTGCTCTGGAGGATGGGCGTGCAGTCCCCAGCAGCACTCACCCCATGGCCCAGGTCTTTTCTGGGTTTGGCGAAGGAAGCAGTGGGGTCAGCGGGAAGGGATGGAGTAGGGCCTTGGGCAAGGGGCTTCCTTGGCATGGTTTCGTGAGCAGAGTCTGCATCTCCCAAGGTGGCTGACACAGCAGTGCCGGACTGTCCTTGCCCGCACATCCCTGCCCAGGCCCTGCTAGTGGACATCGGGCTGGACCAGCTCGCTATCTCTCCCGTGGCTGATAGCCGTGCCCCAGTGGATTGCCTGCTCATTGACCTTGGTGGCACTCCTGCCACCACCACGCTCTCGGGGCCTGCAAGTGGACCCCTGATTGACCTCACTGCCAACACTCCAGATATGAGCAGATATGGCGAGTCCAAAGCCACGCAGCCTGTGGGACAGGTGAGGGCCAGGCCATCCGTGCCAACTTGGGCTTGGAGGCTTGTAGTCCTGGGCGTCTCAAATCATGATGCTCCTGCACCTCAGAGGGCTCGGTTCCTGGTGTGTGACTTGAGTCTGGTGGCCTGAGCTTCTCAAAGGTCAGCACTACCATGGAAGTGGGGTTGGCGTCCCCAGCCCCACAGCCTGTACCTGTGAGCGCATCCTTGTCTGAGGCTCCAGGGTCCACGTGTGTCCATATCTCCCCCACATCTCAGCTGTGACAGCTGAAGTTCCTTTTACTTCTCCCTGAGCCTGGGGTGTCACGCTGTTGCCCCAGCCCCAAGCCCCAGCTGGATCCGGCATGCAGGTCGCTGTGGCATCGGGTGTGGTGGGAGGTTGTGTGGTGGCAGCGTGGGACGCAGTGCTCACCTCGTCTGCTCTTCTGCAGCTCATCGACCTGTGCTCCCCTCTCATCCAGCTGAGCCCCGAGGCGGACAAAGAGAACCTGGACTCTCCGCTCCTCAAGTTCTGATGGAAGCCAGGGCTGCACTGCTGGGAGAGGAGCAGTTGGCCCTGAAGTGGCGCTCAGTCCTTAGAAATGTGGGGCAGGAAACCGATGTTGTACAGAAGGCTGTGAGCCTGTTCTGTACCAGGAGGGGGCGGCTGGGGACGGTTCTGCTTCTTCAGTGCTGCACCTTCCATGTCCTGGCTGCTACGAATGAAGAATTTCAGGTCTCTGTATGTAAAATAGCAAGCACCTAATTTTAAAGTTAAATTTGTATGGATAATAATAAATAATAACTCCAACAAGGGCAGGTCTTTGGTGTTTTTATAAGTGATTTTGAAAGTTTAGGGTACATAAAAATTGGCCTAAATCCAGAGTGCAGCCCACTGCAGCTGTGTCCTCCTTGTCCCAGGCCTGGGAACCTGTCTGTCACCACAGTGCTCCCCTGGGTCCCCTGTTGGGGCACCTGGCTGGTTCCAGAGAGGCATCTGAGACCATACCATTGGGTGGCTGATTGGCAGCTGGGGCCGAGGGGAAACATGGGTGACTGGAAAGGGCCAGGCCCATGCCAAGGCTGTGCTGCTGGTCAGGACGGAGGCTTAGTGGGCTCAGCAGGGACCCTATCAGGTGTCACTGGGTGGGGGAACCAGGACACTGGAAGGCAGCGCCTGCTCAAAGCCTCTCATCTTGTGAGTCCAGTGTCCTGGAGACCCTGAGTTGCACATGTCTATGGTTTGAAGAGTCCTTGATCTTTGTTCATTGGCATCACAGCAGGCAAATGAGACTGGCAGGAACCCATTCTCATATGCTTGCATCAGGCTGGGGAAAGGGACATCTGGGCTGAACCTCTCACCTCTGTGGTTAATGTAGCTGCCGTGGCCTCTATAGAGTGGAAAACAGCTGGCATGGCCGTGCCTGCAGCCAGAGGCTTTGAGCAGAAGGTGGGGAAGTGAAAGGGTGAACTGCTGAGCCGTGGCAGAGGGAACCCAAAGGACCCTCCACGGGTGCTACAGAGTTGTAGCGTCCTGGGTTTTAGCACCACAGAGCCTCAATAAGCCTGTGCTTTGATCCTTCATTTCATGAGAAATAAAACCAAACCCAGCAGCGAACTCATTCAACAGTCTCTAGTGTGGATCAGGCTGTGTTTTTCCAAGGATCCAGTGTGTACAAAGATGGCATCTCCCATCTCCTCGAGGCCTGAGGCTTGGTGGCACAGAGATCACCTATGACAACTCCGCGTATCTTGGCTGTCTCCACTCAAACCCTCGACTTTGTAGCGCTCACCTGCAGTTTTGACCCTGGCTTTCCCAAGGGTGCTACCCAGTGTACAGGTACTGGAGCACTGCAGTCCTTCAGCTCTCTGGACAGCTGGGAGAAGGCCTCCTAAGTACGTAGACTGGGCAGGACAGCCTGCACCCGGAGCTGTAGTCCCTTCCATCTGCCCCCCTCTGCTGTCCTTTCAGCAGTCTGACAGCTTCCTGAGGTGCCTTTCTGGCTGTTAACCTCTTAGTACAGCACAAGGAACCCTGGCTGCCAAAAGAGCATAGCCCTGCCACTCTTCGTGTTTTTGAGACAGGGTCTCACTATACAGTTCAGGTTGGCTTTAAGCTCAGGCTGGTCTGAACTGACAGTGATCCTGTCTCAGCTCTGGAGTGCTGGGACTGCAGGCATGTGCCACTATTTTTTTTTTCCCCCTGTGGTTCCACGGATTGAACAGGACCTTGTGCTTGCCAGGCAGGGGCTTGTGCCACTGAGCTCTATCCCCATCCAACCCTGCCGCTTTTAAGAGGTCCAGTTTCCTGCGATTTCACCTTTCTATGGAGCAAATGTCCCTGTTTCTCTTCTCTGAAATCTTACACTGCCGTTGGCTGCGGGACCTTTGCCAAAGCCAGCCCACTGTGTCTAATGCTCAATGACCTCTCAGAGCTACCAGGTAGCCAAAATTCCACGCATTTCACTGGAAAGTCACAAAATGTGCGTGTGCAAGGTTTCAGCTACTTTGTAGGGTGGCTGTAGTGCACAGAGGCGCAAAGCCCTTTTGGTTTAAGCAGGAAGGAGCTTACACTAGACATTCCCTCAAAGCCCCATGAGCTCCAAGGAGCCATTGAAAGAGGGCTGGATCATGGCTGTGTGGCTATGAGGTCCACTAACGACTTTATAGTTGGGTATTGATGCTGGGAGGGAGAAAGCGCCCGGGCGGCGGGAAGCCTCAGGCTGGGCCCGGGAACGCAAGGTTGGCTCACTCCAGGATGCACAGAAATCCCGGCGGAACCCGAGGAGCGTAGAGCTCATTTCAGGCCGGACAGTGCGTTCTGACTCCTTGGCGGGGGCGGGACTTCCGTCGCGAGACGGAAGCGTTGTCCCAGCAGCCCGACCTCAGGTGGCCTTGGGACTGCGAGCGGATGCAGGCGGCGCGGCACGTCGTTTGCGCCCTGTCGGGCGGCGTGGACAGCGCGGTGGCCGCGCTGCTGCTGAGGCGGAGAGGTGAGGCGGCCCCGCCCGCCCCCGTGCGGCCCTTCTGGAGCCCCCGCGCGGCCGCGGGCGGACTCGGCGTGGGTCGGGAGGGAAGGCCGGGGGCTGCGCGCTGTGTCCACTCCGACCTCCGCGCGACGCCGCGCTCCTGCAGGTCCTTGCGTCCCCGCTCAGGAGTCGGCATAAAGACGCACACTAACTCACGCTTGTCTTCTCCGTGTTACAAACTTTCCCCCCCCGAAGCGCCTGCACGTTTTCCTGGATCTAAACAGCCCCGTGCAGGTGCTCAGGGCTCTTGGGTTCCGCGGCAGTGATGGCCGACCCCGAAGCAAGTCCGCTCTCTCATCGCCGGGTGCCAGGCCTCAGGCTCGCGGCAGTTCTCGCGCTTGGCCAAGTTGGGTGGAGGCTCCCGGATTACAGAATTGCGGACCAGGTTGCTTAATTAGGCCAGTTTCTGTAAAGGGGGTGCTCCCGCCCTCACAGGGTGACCGGAAGGAGTAGATGACACGGAAAGTTTTCCTGGGTGCCCGGCCTGATGAAGATCTCCAGAAACAGTAGCGGTTTGTTGGTCTACATATGAGAGGTGTGGCACGGGTTAGCAAGCCAGAAGCATGTTAAGCCAGGGTCTGAGGAAGACTAGATCTCACTCCTAAAGCTCTGGAGGCCCGAAGTGAGGAGGCAGCGCTTTGGCAGAGCTGGCAGATGTAGCAGAGCAGAGTGAGTCCTGAGCTTGGACGCTGTTAAGGTGTTACGGACTGAAGCGGTGCTGGAGGTCTTCTTGGAGCCCTTGACGGGTTACGTAGCCAGGTGTTTTGGGAGATGCCAAAGGCTGGTCACGGCTTCCAGATTTGTCTTTTTCACCCTCCGCCTGTAGGCTGCAATTTAGTAGTCCAGGCGTCCTTGGATTTTCTCCATGGAGGGAGCTGAAGGACTTAGCAGGTGCTGAGGGCTCTCGCGTGCGGGTGGAGGGTGGCCTGTCGTGTGCACCCAGAAGAGTTTGTGGAACCGTCTTGGAGCGTCTGAGCCTGTGCTGGTGTGCGCAGGTCACATCTTTTAGTAGAGAGAAATGGCCTGGTGAGAGAAATGCGACTGTGGGAGCAGTGCTGTTTTAAAACTCTGTGTGGGGTTCAGGGGTATAGCTCAGTGGCACAGCACCTGCCTGGCAAGCTCAGGTCCTGAGTTTGATTCCCGGGACCCAGCAAAACAAAACAATGTGTGTAGGGTTTATTCACTCTACAGGTTCTTTTTTTAGCTACTGGTTTGGGTTGGGCAGCTAAGTGCTGGGTCACAGGGTTAAGTTAAAAGTCCCTGCTCCAGCTGAGGTGAGTTGCAGGGGAGCCAGGCGGCAACAGCCTGTGTGCTGATACAGAAGTGGCCCCAGGTGCCTCTGTGCGCAGAGGGGGAGGACCCACATACCTGCTGGGATGGGGCGGCCCTTTGCACCGTGGCAAGGGGTGGGGGCACTGTTTTGTTTTCCTTGAACAAAGACGCCCTGTCTTCCCTTAAATTCAGCCTAACAGAACAAAATGTTTTTCACGCAGGTACCTGAGTAGCTTGCTAAGATGGTGTAGTAGGCCAGTGTTTCAGCATTTGGTTGTGTAATTTATCACGAAAGACAGGAGGCCAAGTGAGTTATTGTGTGTGTAGTGGAGCCTTAAAATATAATTTTTATTTTATTTTTTAGTGCTGGGGATTAAACCTAGGCATATAAAGTGTGAGCTTTGTTACTGAATTACAACCCCAGGGGGGAGGTGAGTGTCCACCATTTTAATTGTCTATACCAGGCAGCCTAGACTCATAAGTCTTAGTATAGTAACTGGGAATTTCCTTTCCTGATAACTGAATGGTGCCTTTATTTTCATTGGAAAGCCGGGGCTTCCCCAGTCCCAGCGGTCAGCCCCTTGCGCTCTGCTGCTGCTGCTGCTGCTGCTGCTGCTGCTGCTGCTGCTGCTGCTGCTGCTGCTGCTGCTATTTCAGGGCACAAAGACGGGACTTGGGCAGTTTCAGTCCATCCTGTGTTCTGGTGACAGGGCTCTTACAGTACCGAGTGGAGACCTCGGGAAAGGAGTGCCTAGGCTGGTGCCAGGGTGTCGCCCTGAACCCCAAAGGCCTTGTGGCACAGCCTGGGCTGAGCAGCACTCTGGGCTCCACTCTGCCCTCCCCTCTGCAGGCTACCAGGTGACGGGGGTGTTCATGAAGAACTGGGACGCGCTGGATGAGCACGGCGTGTGCACCGCCGACAGAGACTGCGAGGACGCTTACAGAGTGTGCCGCACCTTGGACATCCCCTTCCATCAGGTGTCCTACGTCAAGGAATACTGGAACGATGTGTTCAGGTGAGCATGCATCAGGCCTCCCCACCTACAGTCAGCCAGGCTGATGGACACACCGCCAGGGTTCCCCACTACAGGGGTGCCGGAGACACAGGAGCCCTCGGCCACATGGTGGCCCTGTGGCAGTCCTTCCGTGGGCCCTGAACTTGCAGTCCTACTTTAGCCTTTCAGAGTGCCAGAATTACAGGTCTGTGCTACTGTGCCCCACTCAGATATTATTAGCTAGTTAATTATTCTGGTACTGGGGATTGAGCTGCAACCCCACCCTGACCATTTTTATTTGGCAACAGAATCTTGCTCGTAACTTGGGATCCCCTTTCCTCAGTCTCCTCTGAGGCACTCACCTCCGAGTCCCGCTAGGTGTTCTGTTTAGTCACCGTCTCCCTCACTTGATGCAAGAGCTGAGTCTCCTTTCTAGTGGAAGAGCAGGCAGACTGCTTCTGTTGTTTTTCTAGTGCTGCCTGACATGGCATTCCTGTCTGCCAGGAGCGAGCTCCCTGTAAACTGGCTGCCTCTGGCGTTTATGCTATGCTTGTGTAGAAGGTTTATTGGGTCTGTGAGTGCATGACAGAGATGTGGAAGAGAATGTGTGTGTTTGGTGGTTTGCAGCTTAACTGAAAGGAGACGACGAGGGGTACAGGCCTCTTAGACCAGTGCCCATGGGAACCCAGAGCTAAACTCCCAGGACAGGTGCAGTGTGGCCCCGGGACTGTGGGTTTCTGCCCTGCCCTGCTGAGGGGGCTTTGCCCATGTCCAGGCCATCTGTTAGGACAGAAGTCCAGAGTCCGGATGGCCAGCCACACGGCCCTCACAAGTGCTCTCAGTCACATCAGAAGAGCTTTGTTAGCGTGTTGGCCTGGTTGCCGGGGCCCGCAGGCACTGAGAAGGCCTCCTGGAGTGTGAATGGTTTCCTGGCTGCTGTGCTAGGACGAGCTCTTTTCTTCCCTGACCCTCTGAGCTGGAGGAATGTGGTGTGACCCCAGGGTGGGGGTGGATGGTGCCAAGCCCCCATGATGGTGGGGCAGCGCCTGATGCTTATGCTTGTCCAGGTTCGTGGCTGTCCCCGAGTCTGATGGCACGTGCAGCAGGTCTAGGCATGCCTTTGGTGAAAACACGAAGACAGCCTGAAATGAAAGCTCTCCTGTGTTATAGAAGATTATCGTCTCAGTGTGACAGGGAGAAAGGCTGTATTAAACAAGTAACTTAGCCAGCTTATGTTCAGGAGCGCATCACACTTAGAACTGAAGAGGCCTTCTCTTTTATTACAGTGATTTTCTGAACGAGTATGAGAAAGGCAGGACTCCTAACCCTGACATAGTCTGCAATAAGCACATCAAGTTCAGCTGCTTCCTTCATTACGCTGTGGACAACCTTGGTAAGGAAGTGGGGTTTCTGAGATTGAGCCCAAGTCCCCCAAAAACAAATCAAAACAGGAAGTGGGGTTTCTCCTATCACTTTTAAAAATCATTGGTTTCCCAAGATAGCCAGAGGCCAGAACCTTGGAAATAGTTTTGTTTCAGGAGTAGAGGAAGCAGTGAAACAGGCCTTTTTAGCAAGCCCTTTCCAGTGCAGTGCAGTCGGCAGAGAAGGTACTGTCTGATAGTGGCTTCAGGTGTCCCAAGGAAAGCCAGTCAGTTCGTTGCCAAAGAGGCAAAGGTGACAGTGTCCCAGGATGAGGGAATTTGAGAAAATGAGATGCTGATAGGAAAATGATGCTGACCTTAATGAGATACCAGCAAAAGAGAGACGGCAGATAGGTGAGCCTCTTCAGGTGCAGCAGGAGGAGATCCTCAGGAGAAGGGCAATGGCAGCAAGCTCTCCAAGCCCTGGCCCGCCCTTGGGAGCACGAGTGCCAGCTGCCTGCTCAGACGTCTGGGGCTGGGAGCTGGGAAGGGGCAGCACTGCTGACAAGGAGACCCTGTAACTAGAGCTGGGCCCTACAGCAGTCTACCATTCATGGAAGCCAGAGGACACCAGAGCCTCACGATGAATCTGTCCCCACATCACGCTGAGCTTGGACCCTCTGGCCGGAGGGGCTCTGGCTCCAGATTGGCTGTGTTTAGGGGGAAGCTCAGGAGCCTGAGGTCATGGCTCAAAAATTCAGCTGTGCTCTTTCCCGCTTCCAAAAGTGAGTCTGCTTCATCCTGAGGACAGGTCTGTGCTCTGGCCAATTCTGGCCCCTGGCTCCCTGCTCCATCCTGGCTCTTGATAGTCTTTGTGGTCTGTTCCAAGGCCCCCTTGTGGTCTGGTTCAGGCCCTGTGCCAGCTGATGACGTGCCTGCCCACCCAGCCTGTTGGTGGCGTCTACTCTTAAATTTCCGCGTTCTTGATTCCATCTGAGTATTTGATACCCCACTCCTCTTTGTCAAGACTCCCTAGTGCCGCATGGCTTGCCTAAGCCCCTCTTGGTAACCATTCAGGTTCTCTGTATTAGAATTTCGAAGCTCCTGATGCTGAGCTGTCACTGCAGATTGCCCCACTGTCCTGTGTGTGGCTACATCCCGCGCTGTCATATGCCTTGATCCAGCAGGACAGCACTTCCTGTGATGACAAAGCCAACCGAGTGGCACCTTGGGGCATTGAGAGAGTGATCCAATGATGAGATGGTGATGAAATGTTGGCTTGTGAAGCTCGGAGTTAAAAAAAAAAACAAACCTACAGAAGCTCAGGAAAGCATGGGTTTGAGTGTGGGCTTGTACCGAAGCCATCGCTGTAGGTGAGCTCGCCCGGTGCAGACTGAGGGGGCTGGCACAGTCACTATCTGGGTGCAGAAATTGCAGGGGACCTGGTGTCCTCTGGGTGGCATAGCCAATGCTTCCATGTTGCCAACATCTGTGTAGTCGGAGATGGTGCAGAAAAAGAGATCAGCCCTCCTCGTCTGCCTTGGTTGGGCTGTGTTGTCATTGAGGAAAAGTGACAGATGGGGAGTATGGGTTTTGATTTCCAGTGTGTCTGCAGATATGTCCCCCGATGAACTGTGGGATTGCTGTGGGTCATCCTGGGTGCCACGTTCCAGGGGGGACAGCAGTGGGTGGCAGGGTTGGAACTTGCAAGAGAAGAATTTCTGAGCGCGGAGCACACAGCTCTGCCAGAAGTGCTTGCCTTGGAAGCGTGCAGTCCCTGTCCGCATCGCTTTCTGGGAGCCCTCGGTGGCTGCCTATGGGGTGCACTGGAAGGAATTTCTCAGCAAGCACTTCCAATTCTGGGGCAAAGGTTGAACGGTGCAGCTCGGGATAAAGCGCGTCGTGGAGTGGAGACCCTTGAGGTTGCAGGGCGTCTCCTGGAAGAGTCACGTGCTCCTTGCGTGTGCATGGCTGTTTTCTAGGGAAATAACCTTTGAAGTTGGCCTGTGATGGGACGAGTGAGATGTGCTGTGTTCTGCAGGGCCTTCCCAGAGAGTCCATGCGCAGGGGTGCCCTCAGGCCTGCTGCTGTGCACCGGGCCAGCCTGGTCTATCGCTCCCCTTCTAATATCCACAGTGCTAAGTGTCTGGAATTTTCATACGACATGGACATTCTTCAGCCTTGAACAGTGAAAAGAGAGGGCTACAGTTGTCTAGTAATTTGATTTCCAGAGCCAGAGACGCAATGTGTGGCGCTCTCTGTTGAACTGTAGGCCGCAGTGCACATTCCTGTTCGCGGTCCACATCCTGGGTCAGCTTCGATGGTGCTGTTATAGCCACAGCCGTGGCCACAGCCATAGCGTTGGGGCTCAGCTCTCGTCCTCCCAGCAGAGGGCACTGTAGGCATCTTCAGTTTTTCCTCAGTGTTCTAAGAAACTGAAGCAGGCTTTTTGTACTCACTTAGTGAGCAAAGGGGGTTGCTTTGGAAAGAGCCGCAGGGCTGGCTCAGCTTCAGCCAAGTGCTGAGGGTGCCTTGCCGAGCTGGGCCTGGTGGGCTTGAGTCTCAGTCACTGCCTTGTGTAAAACCTCACAGGAGCAGACGCGATTGCCACGGGCCACTACGCGAGGACGTCACTGGAAGATGAAGAAGTCTTTGAGCAGAAGCACGAGAAGAGGCCGGAAGGGCTTTTCAGAAATCGATTCGAAGTTAGAAATTGTAAGTTCCAGTGCCTGGGTCAGAATTTGTTGTGTTCAAAGTAAAATAATTTGCAAGGCCAGGAGCTGCGTCTGAGCACATGGCCGTGCCCCCACGTGCTCCTGTGGCTGTCCACTGGGGACTCACGTTTGAAAGATGCCCAAGGCCTGAGATTGGACAACAGGAGACCTTGGACAGGGCTCAGGGAAGGAAAATGTTTCCATCTTGCTTTAAACACTGCCTGGTGGACGTTATAAAAATACTTGGGGAAATATTTGACAATGATACTGGGTGTGCTGGGCTTAGCCAGGGCCTTTTGCTGTCAGCCAAGCTGTCAGAGCCAGGAGTGGGCGTGAACAGCACGGGGCCTGGCGGGCAGCTGTGTATGCAGAGCATGCCCGCAGACACACTCTCAAGGCCAGAAGGCAAGGCTGGGATGCCGCCGTGCTCTGGTGTATGTTTATGTACAGGAAAGAGGAGTTCACGTGGCTGCTGGGTGAAGAAGCAGGGCTCAGCCACTGCGTGCCAGCACTTGCCTTGCCTACAGGTGGCGAAGGGCTGCCTCTGCGTGCTCCCCAGAGCCCTGACCTGAGTTTGGAATGCAGGTGGTGAATGGATACCGGGGTTGGCGGCTTCCGCACATACCTTTTTTAAATGTGTTTAGTACAGGGTCTACAGGGTCTCACTACACAAATCAGACTCATCGTGATCTCCTGTGTTCAGCCTCCCAAGCGCTGGGACTACAGGCACGTGCCACCACATCCAGTCTCAGTTGCCCTCTTAGTGCACCCCAGGGCCAGGGCCAGCATGGTACACTCTGGATCGAACCCTAGTCCCTGCATCTGCCTATGTAGGCGCTTTAGTCCACTGAGCTATCTGGCCGGCCCTCCTCACACACTCTCCTCTGTGCCACTGTCCCCATTTCCCTGAGGAAGAGGCTGAGGCTTGGGTGGCCTCACTGGCCTGGGTACCCAGCTAGCGGGCCCCACGGGGTCTCCCCCCACCTGTTGCACCGTTCTGAAGGCAAGGCGGTGGCAGTGCGCTCTGTTGTTGCCTTGAGCGCAGTGCCAGTGTGAGGCGTGCTCATGCCCCATCTGCTCAGCCTGGGTAAGGGAGCTGCACTTCTTGCTGGGGAGGGAGGGGCCCTCTGCTGCTGCCTGCATGACGCAGCCACTTCCCTCGCCCTGCTGCCTAGGGCCTTCGTGTCCCCCTCTGCCCACACGCCTAGGCACTCTCACCCCACAGACTCCTATCCCGGGGGCCCTGGAGCCCCCAAGAGAATGTCCTGCCCCAGTAGGTGGCCGCCACTGTAGGTCCCCTACATGCACCTTGCTGCGGGCCACACTGAGTGAGCCCGCTGATTGTGTGCCGTACTCTGTGTGTCCCGTAGCTCTAGGCACGGGAGGGGCACAGCACCTCTGATCTGGGCTGCATCTCTGACAAGCACAGGAGTGACCCAGTACTTTGCATCTGGAGGCCAGGCTGATCTCAGAGCCAGGGTCACTTGTACCTCGTGTGACCTTCATAGTGTGAAAGAGTGTTGGTTTGTCCCCTGGAGTCTAGAGAAGGCCATGTCACCAAGATAGCACAGTGGACCAGGAAGACAGGGTCCTAGGAGTGTGGCCTCTGCCCACGCCCCGTGGCCCTCAGCCCTGTAGTGTGGGCGCACCTTGCTGGTTCCCTGGAAGTTTTCCTGAGTTGCTCTCTTGTCCAGTTTCCAAGATTTGGCTGAATCTATTTTGGCTTTTTTTCCTTCTCATGTTTTTTCACGTGACGTTTCATCTGAAAGTCTTACAGCCTAAATGTGATCTAAGCAGTGCACTGAAATGCATTTCCGTATCCGTGCACGTTCCCTGCTTATTTTGTGGTAAACTTGGGTGAAGGTTTTCCTCACCTCAGCACTGCCAGTGCTGTCTTAGCAGACGGTTACTTAGAGTCCGCTTTTGCCTCTAACAGAGCGGGGGTCACTAAGTAAACACAAGGACGTTATTAAAGGCAAAGTGTCTTTATGTTTATTCTGCAACATCTCTTGTTCTTTACTCTTGGCAGCGGTAAAACTTCTCCAAGCAGCTGACAACTTTAAAGACCAGACCTTCTTTCTCAGCCAGGTTTCCCAGGAGGCCCTGAGAAGAACCATCTTTCCTCTTGGGGGATTAACGAAAGATTTTGTAAAGAAAATAGCTGCTGAGAATGGACTCCAGCATGTGCTTGAGAGGAAAGAGGTAGGCGAGCAGTTCTGGGAGTCCGGCCCCGAGGAGGCCAGGCTGGGAAGGGGCAGGTGGAGGCCTGGGCACTTGGGGAACTGATGCTGGGGCTCCCTCTCGTTCCATCCCCTTGCCTCCCCGGGGCAGACAGCTTGGGCGGTTCCCAGCCATCCTCTCACCTTCTGCCATCCTCCTCTCATTTCAGAGCATGGGCATCTGTTTCATTGGCAAAAGGAATTTTGAGCATTTCATCCTTCAGGTGAGTGTCCTGACATCGGGTGGTTGTCCCACTCCCCTGCAGCTCGTAGTAATGAACTGTTTGTCTCCTAGTACTTGCAGCCTCAGCCTGGGAAGTTTATTTCCATTGAGGACAACACAGTTCTGGGAACACACAAGGGTGAGTCGCAGCCTCAGCTACTTTCTCTAAGCTCCTCAGGTTGTGGGTGTGTGTTAGCCTTGGAGCTGGATGGGTCCCGTTTCCTGGGAGGCCTGTTGGGCAGGGTAGATGGGTACTCGAGGCCCAGAGCATCCAAGGCAGCTGAGAGATGCAGGAAATGCCACTGTTGGGAGGTGCTGACTGGCCGCCTCACAGCTGGCACCAAGGACCACATGGGCAGACGGGCACAGGTGTCCCTCAGTGCCACGGTGGGGTCCTGGGTATACATTCACTGGCATTTCCTGGTGGGTACTCCAGGCGCAGCCCTGGTACGGGGACAGGCGGCGTGGGCTACAGCCTGCACAGGCCTGACCCGGGGAGTAAGCTGGGTCAGATGGGTCTTACAGGGCACTGTGCTTTGGAGCTCTGCCTTCAGAAGCAGGCAGCCAAGCAGGGCCCTGGGCTCCTGAGTGCCACAAGTCCCGAGATAACCGTGCTGGGGATTTGTGGCAAGGGCCAATGCCTAGAGTGCAGTGCATGCCATCAGGTTGTCTATGCCCATGCATCAGAGGTAGGCAGAGCGGCAAGTAGGGTCCTGCCCTGTGTTGGGTGGGGATGTGCAGGGCACGGTCGGAAAGACCCAGTGCTTGGTAGTGCTTAGGCAGCCTGTGCAGGCAGTGTGCCCGACTGGCAGGCACCACGCCTGAGTAGCAAGGGACAGTGGCCCCCACCAGCCCTCTGCCCATGCGCCCCAAGGCTGGCCCTGCCCGGGTGCTAGGTTTGGACTTGGTTGCTTCCTGTGTACTGCTGAGGCCTGGACAAGGCGGCACGTGCGTAGGTGTGGTTGGGGCCAGCTTTGCAGTAGCCTGCGGGACTATGGAAACCTGCTCTGGCTTGATGTCCATGGCCACGCCCTCTTCCACATGGCACGTGTTGCCTGGGCTCATGGTGAACCTCCCATAGGTTGGTTCCTGTATACCTTGGGCCAGAGGGCAAAGATAAGCGGCCTGAGGGAGCCCTGGTTTGTGGTGGACAAGGACAGCACCAGAGGAGACGTGCTTGTGGTGAGTGGTGTCCTGACCCAGCCTTCGAGGCCTCCAGCCCAAGGCCACACATGGGCCCGTGTCAGATGGCTGTTAGGCTGCTGTCACGTGCTGGTCACTCACTGACCCTCACATAAGTGCCTGTAGACACTGCTTTTCTGAGTTTACAAAAGAGGATGAGACTCAGATGGAGTGAGTGGCAAAGATCACATGGAAGACGGCGGTCCCAGTGCTGGGTTGTGCTGCTGAGAGCAGCGAGGAAGTCTTTGTGGACACAGGCGGGCAGTGGGGGCTGGGCGGGCAGGTGGCCTGCCACCCGGGCCCTGAGCCATCGTGGTGCTGGCCTGCCACCTGGGCTGCTCTGTGGAGGGTCGGGGTGAGCTTGCACCTTGGCAGCTTCTGCAGACAGTTGAGCTTAGATGGGGTTGGAGGAGCGGGCGTGGCTGAATGGCCTGTGCCCTCTCTCCCCAGCAGGTGGGTGGAGCCTGACTCTTGGGAGGCTTGGGCCTGAGAAACCCACTCTGAGCAGGCCAAGCTGCCACTGTGGGCTGTCATGGTTAGACCAGCCTAGGGCCCCAGGCCCCCGCCAACAGAGGCGGCTCCTTCCAAGAGCGATCCACAAATGTGACAGTGACTGCAGTATGACCTTCCAGGGGTGTGCCCCCTGTGAGGACCCAGATGCTTGTCCCTGCTGGCCCCTAGGCAGTCCCAGGGCCAGCCCAGAACCCAAAGGTGTGGGCCAGAAGCTCATGGTCATGCCCGGCCCTTTCTTAGGAGGAGCTCTGGTTCTGGATACAGAGTCCGGGGAGCAGAGGTACTAGGGGGAGCAGAGGTCCTGGGTGAGGGCACAGCCCCAAGTGAAAGGCTTCTAGTGACTCTGCTCCCTGCTTTCCTGGGGCCCTTGGTTCTCTGGGATCCCCTGCCAACTCGAGACACTGACCCCAGAGAACAGGGAACCAGGGATGGAGGGGCAGTGAGAGCTGGGGAGCCCATAGACACAGGGCTGTGGTGAGGTCCTTCCGTCTGTCAATTCCCACATGTAGAACATGTAGAACAGTGTGGTGGTCAGGTGGAGTTCACTGTTAGGATCGTTGTCACTAATGATGTGTGCAGAGGGGGCTTTAGGAAGAGAGACCTAGACCTGATGACTCAAGCCATCGTAGTCCACCATTCTGTCCTCAGGCCCCCCGAACTGACCACCCAGCCCTGTACAGGGACCTTTTGCGGACAAACCGTGTGCACTGGATTGCAGAGGAGCCGCCAGCCGCCCTGGTCCGGGACAAGATGATGGAGTGCCACTTCCGCTTCCGCCACCAGATGGCGCTAGGTAACTGGAAGGAGGGTGTGGAACTGTGCAGACAGGTAGACCCTGTAGGCAGTGGGTTGTGGCTGCTGACGTAGTGTGACCTGCAAAACTCACCTGTCCTGTGCCTGCCACTGGGGAGCTGGGCCACTGCTGTGGCTCAGGAGGGTCCAGCATGGAGCAGTCCGTGCTGCCCAGTGTCCCGCTGGCAGGCCCCTCAGGCCGCTGCCTTGTCCTTCTCTGGTGAGGCTCAGCCCATGCATGCTTCAAGTCCTCTCTCCACCCAGTGCCCTGCGTGCTGACCCTCAATCAAGACGGTACCGTGTGGGTGACAGCGGTGAAGGCCGTGCGGGGCCTCGCGCCCGGGCAGGTGAGTGGGGTGGTGGCAGGGTCAGCCATGAGAAGCACACGCCAAGTCTCTGTGCCCTCCTGCCCCTGGGTTCCCAGCCAGGCAGTAGTGCCAGGCCCCATGCTCAGGGCCACCCCCAGTTCACAGCAAGGCCCCTTTCTTTCCAGTTCGCTGTGTTCTACAAGGGGGATGAATGCCTGGGCAGTGGGAAAATCCTGCGCTTGGGGCCGTCAGCCTACACACTCCAGAAGGGCAGGAGCAGAGCTGTGGTGGCCCCCAAGGGCTCCGGGGACAGTGCAGGGGACAGTCCAGGCCTGTGCCCCACACCCTGATAGACCCAGCTGCCAGGAGAGGCCTACAGAGTCGGCTCAGGGCAGGACGAACCATGGCAGCCAGTGGTGCTGGGCTTGGTGCCGCCTGAGCTGGAGGCCCGGGTGTCACCCCACATGGGGTCCTGCCTTCTCCACGTTGGGTGGCCCTGTCCCCAGGCCTGCTTCTGGAGTCCCTCTCTCACACTTACCCGTCTGTGAGCACACTGCAGGACACGTGGAGGCTGTATGCATCACAGGACAGCACTGAATAAAAACCCATTTGTCTGGACGAGGAGTCTGACTGCTGTGTCTGAGAGCGGGGCAGGCCGGGCTGCCGTTTCAGGCTGGGCTCATAGCTGGCGCTCCATGGCAAGCGTGCCCCATGCTTTTCCTTTCGGTTGCACACTCTCTGAGGGCGGCTCCGGTTGGACAGAAGTGTGGCTGGAGTTCTGGGAGAAGCCATTCCACCCAAAGGCACTGTGAGTGCTAGGCCTGCCGGCCACCTTGCCTGGCTCGGCAGCTGGCCGGGTGCTTGTGTGGCACAGTGCAGGCATGTCCTGGTGGCTCGCAGAGCTGTGACTCTGGTCTGGGTTTGGTTTTCTTTGCTGCGCACTGCTTCCTGGCCACTGTGGACTGAGCGGCCATGTGCTTTCACGCCCCTCACCGTGATGCTGTGCCTTAGAGTGAACCGTGGAGTCATGGGTGTCAGGTAGTCTGTCCCAACAACAAGAAAGCTGACCGAGATGAGAGCCAAGATGAACAAGTCCCGAAGCGAGGGTGACCTGGAGAGGGAGAGGCCATTGATGCAGCCGAGGCCTTGGCAATGCAGCTGTCACTGGAACTCACTGCTCTGGGGGCACAGGCAGGGGTAGAAGCTGATCAAGTTGTGTGATGTCGAAATGCTGCTGAGGTGAGGGCTGTGCCTGGCCCGGGTTCGCTTGCACACAGAAACACCAGCAAACGCCCAAGGATGCTGGACAGGCTGGGCAAGCAAGATGGCCCAGGTGTTCCAATAACCAAAGGTAGAGCAGCCACCACTCCATGTCCTGGACACAAAACTCTGAAAACAGTGGCAGCTGCAAGGCCCGCCTGGGAAATCAAAATATGAAGAGCCCCTCCCCCCTTTTTTTTCCAAGACAGGGTCTCGCTATGCAGTTCAGGCTGGCCTTGAGCTCACTTTTATAGTCCAGGCTGGTCTCGAATTTGCACTGATCCTCCTGCCTCAGCCTTCTAAGTGCTCGGATTACAGGCGTGTACCACCACGCCCGGCTGCCACTCAAGTTTTAAAACTGAAAATGACGGTACTCAAATTAAGTGCATAGGCTTAAGAGAATGGAGACGACAGAGAAGGCATAGTGACCATGAACGCTGACCGCCAGACACAGTCACATCTGAACAGTCGGGAGGGGTGAGCAGAGCTGGGCCTGGCGGAGCTGCACCAAGGCCTGCCTCTGTCCCTGGTGTCTAGGGAGAGATGGGACACACCGTTCGTGCATCGCAGCAAGCCCTGCTTGGCCTGCCTGCCCAACGTGGCAAGCTAAGGACTAGGTGCATGACAGCTCTTGGGGTGCTGTCCTCACCCTGGCAATGGCCACACAGCTGTGGACTGTGCCAATGCCCTACCCCCAGGGAGCGGAACTGGGTGGAAACAGCACGCCACGTGTACAAATGCAAAATCTTAATTTATTGTAGCCCTCCCGTCTGTTGCCATTCCAGTGTTCACATAATAAATACACGTTTGTTAAAAACCTCCAGTGTTTCATCTCCCCCATAAAGTCTTAAGTCATAAAAATAGGTTTACATTTTTCTGTCTTAAAACTAACGATTGTTTTTGTTTGTTGGGGTTTTTTGGTAACAGTTTTGATCCCATTTAAAAAGCTGAACCCCCAGGTCTAAAACCTGGCTGCAGAAGGTAGGTGACAGGACATAGGTGCTCTGAGACCTGCAAACAGGTGGCCCTGCACAGCATGTCCACTCGAGGTGCTTGTCACCTGTGCACCCACAGCAGTCCACAGGCCCTGCCCCGCTGCCACCACTGGCCCCATACCCGTTTCCCCTTGGGGCAGTGGCTCATTAGTGCGTGCACAGCACGGGAGCTGGTGCATCTCCTGGGTTCTCGCCGCGTGCCTTCTCCCATTTGGGAGCAGCTGTCAGACCCTGTACTTGGGCACCTGATTAAAGAACAAAGGCAACGCTGGAATCCAGTGTGCCTGGCTCGCACCAGCTGCCCACAGCCTCGGGCCATGCTGTGCTGAGGCTGCAGCCCCAGACGTCTCCATGTGAGCGGCCAAAACCGGCTCTGGATGCATTGAGCAGTGTGGCTGTGGCTTTGTCCCTTTGCACAATTGAGCATTTGAAGCAAAATGATGTCATTGGTAGACTTTGGGGGTTGGGGACCCCAGCCTGCTCAGAGAGGCCTGGAGTCTAAGGGAGCTAGAAAATTGGCAGGAAGGAATGTGACATCCTGGAAGACCTCGCGGCTCCGTCTGGATTGGATCGTGTGAACGTTAAGGCCCCCTGCGAGCAGAAGGGAACAAAGGAACGCCTACCTGCGGGCCTGAGATACCAAGCAGGGCTCTGGCAGGGCCCGGGGGCCTGCATGCACCCAGCACCACGGCAGGTAGGGGTGGTGTGGCTATCAGCAGTGACCCGCTGGCCTGCCTGCCTGGACCCTGGGGCAGATGAATGCCAAGGGCACATGGGTTCTGAAGCCTTAGCTTTGGCCTCACTGCCCAAGTCCTCCCATTTCTGCCCTGCTGGGCACAGGCTGCACCAGTGCCCCCAGGCTCAAGTACAGCTGTGCAACCAATCTTCCGTACACGGACGAAACGTAATGGGGACGACTCCCCAGACCTGCCAGAGCCAAACCAGTGCAAATTCAGGCTGTGCGTGGCTCCATCTGCAAGCCTAGGGAGAACACGCTTCTGGCACTCAGGCGTGGTTTGGGACAAGGGTGTCTGCAGGAACGGCTCGGGCAGTGGCCAGGTCCTGGCCTGTGGCCAGCACCTCAGCCATGCGAGCGGAGCTGCGTGGTGGCCCTCCTGCAGTCTGGGCCAGCTCTTACACTGGGCCCTCGTGCTCAGGGCACAGGCATGGCTTTGCTTCTGTCCACGGTCAGCGGCGAGCTGCGCCAGCCCTGAGTCCGTATCTCCGTTGAGGCTGCCTGTGGCTTTGGCACTCGTCACTGGGCTGACTAGCCTGGGCCCCTGATGGCCAGGAGCCATGTGTGGGCGATCTGTGGTGCAGCTGCCACTGGGCCCCACTTCACTCTGCAGGCAACAGCCCTTGGGCTCCACGGTCCCAGGTCCCAGCCCAGTGGTCTGTGGGTGACGGCTGGCCTCATGGCTTCCTGATGGTTCAAATTGAAGTTTCGTTACTGCCTCTGTGTGTAGGAAGAAGCCGCCAGGCAGGGAGGGTCAGTGAGGGCACAGCGGGGAGTCCAACGGGGATGGGACGGAGCTCCCCTGGGGAGGGGACACCTGGGGCCTCACCCACACCCACAGCCCTCGCATCCAGGCTACTCACTCGGAGTCGGAGCCATCGGCCTGGGCGCTGCCCACGCACACGCTCATGGCCACCCCATTGAGGTGCTCGCGGCCCGGCTCCCTGCGGGGTGTCTTGATGGTGATGATGCAGTCGGGGGCACGGATGCCGTCGCCAGAGCCCAGGGAGGAGGTGCGTGAGGATGCGGGGCTCTGCTCGCAGTCGGCCAGCTTTTCCCGCAGCCGGCACTTGAGCGGCTGCTCGGGCAGCGGTGGTGGGTAGGTGACCTTGTTTTTCAAGATGCCTGGAGGAGGGAGGGTGGTCCAGGCTTGTGAGGCAAGTGACAGGTGGAGGATGGTCATCTCTGACCTGCTGGGGCCCCACCCTGCCCCCAAGAGCCCTGCTGCCCCCACCCCCTGGCCCAGGTCTCCCCAGGCACCTTTCCTCTGCTCCGGCAGCTGGGTGCCAAGCGCAGTCGCAGGCTTGCTGGGGTCTGTGGGACCATCGCCACAATGGTTGCCCTGCTCCTGCCGGTGCAGCTCCACGCTGACCTTGGTCTCCACCCGCAGTGGGGGCTCGGGACCTGGCTCCTCGCTGTCACTCCCTGCCAGGCTCTCATCAGGCCAGCTGGCTGGGATGTGGTTGCCCAGGGCGTCGGCTGAGAAGAGAAAGCAACACTCAGCCTGGACCCCTGACGGCTGCACCCCAAACCATGCTGGGTCCTATAACCCCCAGGAGTGGGCCCCGATGGTTGGGAAACTGAGGTCCAGAGCTGGGAGCTTCCACCCTCTCAGGGCACTGGGAGCCACACCTGGTCCTCGCAGTGACCAGCACATAGGTCCCCAGGCGGACTGCCTTGGCCTCGTGGCCAGAGCTCCTCAGGCTTCCTGGGCTACAGCCCTTTGAGGCAGAACCTAGAGGGGTGGGCCTGGCCTGTGGTCCTCCGCGCAGCCTGGCCTGCTTGCTGCTCACCTTTGGGGGTGCTGTGGACAGGGGCCCGGGCTGGGTTCCACCTGTCCTCAGTGTCCCCGCCATCTTCCTCACTGTCGGACGAGTGCGAGGAAGCGTAGGAGCTGCTGTGCTCATCCAGTGACATCTCGCTGTCTGAGTCTGAATCGGGGCCTGCAGGGGTGGAGGTGGCAGGCTCAGGCTTAGGCCCAGCGTGGTCAGGCCCCCAGGTCCCCTCAGGGGCACATGTGGGCAGCCAGGAACATGCCTGAGGACACATACCATGGGTTTTCTTGGAGTTCCTGGGGACATACGATGAATCCGGCTCCCCGTGGCCACCACGTGCTGGCCCTGAGGACACACTGAGCTTCTGTACCCCTTCATCCCTGAGGAGAAAGGGGTGGGCTCAGGACCTCTGCTCAGAGGGATGGACACTGTGGTGAGCACACCTCTGGGAGGTGCCCTAAAGCACCCTGTTCTGATCAACGGCCAGGGCACACGCAGCCTCCTTAGATGCGTGGAGGTCCGCTGCCTGAGAGTGGCCCCACCCCAGCCCACCACAGGAGGGTGCTAACCTGGTAGTACTGTCCAGTGAGGCAGTGGACTCGCCCAGGGCTGTGCGCAGCATGTCAGGCCCCTCGCTGTACGTGTTGTTGCAGTTGAGGGAGCGCTGGGGGAAGGGTGGCTGGTCAGACCAGGCTGCCTCCTAGCTCACCTAGACGCATACCTGGGCCACGCCCCTGCCTGGCACAGGGGTCCCACACAGAGCCCGCAGGAGCCTGGGCAGGCCAGGCAGAGCACTGCCAGCCCACACGGATCAGGGGCTGTGTGCTCTTGGCCACTGCTTCTGGGCCAGGGGTCCGGGCTGCCCTGGCCATCGCTGTCCCCTGAGAGCTGGGTCTCCGTTTTTTGGTGGTGTCAGCTCTGGGACATGAAGCCACAGCTGTCCCTTGAGAGGAGCCACCCAGTTGCAGGGCCCCAGGGTGCCTCCTACCGTCAGCAGGGTGGCCCTCGTAGTGGCCGATTCGTCCAGGTGTGGCTTCTTCCCAGCAAGCAAGGCCCGTAGGTGCTTTCGAACTTCCCTGTTGAGCACACAGTGGGACAGCAGGACAAAGAGGCCCTGCGGGGCCAGTGGTCAGCAGGGGGTGCAGGGAGCCCGAGACTCAGCAGCTGGCATTCGGGGCCCCACCCCCATAACCTCACTAGGCAGTGTTGGTGTGGCCCTAGAGGGCCACCCTCTGCCTGGGGACCCTTGGGGTGGGGTCAACCTAGCAGTGGAGGGCAGGGACTGAGTGTGAGGCTCCTCCCTCACCCCTGGGCATGTGTTGTCTGGGTTTGGCAACCCCAGGTGGCAGGGACACTTACCTGCACGCAGCTGAAGGCAGCGAAGAGGTAGTGGAAGCTGAGCGCGTCGCTGTTGACAGCCAGCAGCCCCAGCAGCCAGGTGGCGCTGATGAGCAGCAGCAGGAGGAAGGCCGTCCTCAGCAGGGTGCTGCGGAGCAGAGCAGCAGCGCACATCAGTGGGCACCCTCCCGCGTCCTCCCGCCAGTCTCGCCAGTCCCTTCCCTGAGGCAGGCAGTGAGTGCGTGCTAGTGGGAACAGGCATCTTGCCCCCAAGTATCCAGGTCCTAAGGCCTGCTGTGGGCAGAGGCCAGGGAGTAGGGCTGCATGTGTGCGCATCTACATATGTGACCCCCGCCTGCTCTCCCCATTAGTAAAGATGGATAATGGGGCCTGTCATCTGTGGGCCGTAGAGAGACTGGCTGTCCACGCAGAGGAGACCAGGAAAGAAGGACAAGCCTGCAGGAAGCCATCCTGCTTTGCCTGCCTTCTCCTCCTCCCAGCTCTGGCCTTACCCCACTGAAGAAGCAACCGGACCTCACAGTTATATGACAGCTGCCTGTCACTCTCATCAGACACTGGCAGGCCTGGGACATCACTCTGGGTCCTCCTCCTCCCCCAGCCCCCATACCTGGGTGGTTCCCTGTGCTGGGTCCCTGCCTCTGGCCTGTGCTCATGCAGTCAGGCTCGCTCACCCTAACCCCATCCCAGGCCCCAGCCACCCCAGCTCATTGCCCAACCTGGCTGGTCTGCATGCAAGCCAGGGCTGTGCCTGCCCAGGGCCCTCACTCCTCCTGCACCCCCACCCCCCAGTCCCTCCAGCTCCAGGGGTCCCAGGCCCGAGATCTGCAAACCTAGGGGCAGAAACAGCCCCACCCACACCACCTCCCTGGGCAAGTGCTAAAGGCCTGACCTGGGGGACCAGCCTTTCACAGGGCTCAGGCTGAAAATCAGACCTTCGGGATCTCAGGCCCAGGGACCCAGGCCCACCCAGCCGTTAGGTCTGCTCCCAACTCACCGGACCCCCTTTCTCTCATAGTAGTGGTGCTTTCTTTGGCAGGAAACCTTTACAGACAGGACAAAGATGACCGTGTTGATCTGGAAGAAAGAGTCAGACGTCATCCCTTGGGCCTTACTGGACCCACCCTCCCAATGCTTCTGCGCATTATCACCCTGCACCAGGTTACTGCCAGCACCCCAACGTGTCTGTGTGAGGACCTCCTGCATGCGTGTGTGGGGACATTGGATGCGACCCAGTGTGCCCAGTGCCAAGAGCAGTGCTCCTGCGGTGGCCCCAGCACTCACAAGGATGATGGCTCCCACGGGCCCGGCGAAGCTCCAGATGAGGGAGTCGTGGAGGGACAGCCAACAGAAGTCGGGGTTCCCGTAGCCCTGGGGGTCCAGACCAACTGCTAGGCCTGGGCACAGAGGGCAGAGAAGAGTGTGGGCCACACACCGATGGCCACCAGCACCTGAGGGCTGGGTGGACAGGGCCACACCCAACTCCCTCCATCGCTCTCCCAAGAGAAAGAGCAAAGAGGCCCATGACACTTCCAGGTTGGGCAGGGTGGGCCAGCTGCCCCACAGCTGCTTGGAGCTGCCCTGGACCCACTGTCCTGGGGGCAGAGCCAGGAGGGCAGCAGTGGGGGTAGGCAGCACCTGGGGGGGTGCTGCCAGTGCTGCTCAGACCCCATAAGGCAACAAGGAGGAAGGAGCAACTCAGGTAAGGACAGTGCCATCCACAGGGTGGGCGTGTGCCACGCACCACATGGGCAATCTCTGGTGCTGTCCCTGAGCTGAGCACACACAGGGTCCCATCACGAAGGCATCGCATCTTTCTTCCTAACCACTGGTGACAAGCTGGGTGTGCCTCGGGCTCCCTCTTATGGCCCCAATTCCCCCTTGAATCATCCACAGCCCTGTTTTCCCTACTTAACAGCCAGACTTGTTCCCCAAACCTCTTTCTAGCCTGGACACACTGAGCCGCTTCTGTGGCCTCTGGGGACTGTGTGATGTGGCCCTGAAGGAAGTCAGCCTGAGGAGCGCCCTGGCACCTTGTTCTGGCCTCGAGTCTTGTGCCACCTGGCCAAGCTCCTGGCTGGGGCCCCATCTGTGCCATCTCACTGCACTTCTGTCCACCAGGTCTAGCACTAAAGGCCCCTCCTCCCAGAAGCCCACCCCTTCCCTAGGTGAGAGCACACTGTCTCCGGTACTCTGCATCCCCTTGGGGAACTGGTGTCAGAGGGGGTCACTCAGCCCCCACTGTCCTAGAGGGGCAGTTCCCCAGGACAACAACTTGCTTCCTCCCTGGCTGCTGAGCCCAGGCCTGTAATGGAGTTGGGCAGAGAGGGTGCACCCCCTAGTCCCAGGGGACCTGGGTAACAAAGACTATAGGACCCTAGTCACCCTGGGCCCACAGCTGGCACAGCCAACACCTTCATCTCTCCGGGGCTTCTTGGAATCACCTCAAGATCATTTTGAGAGTGTTTTTAAAAAAATAAACCTGTTTTTAAAGCAGTTAAGAACACATAATATGTGGATTTGGATTTCAAAGCACGCTCGGAGGCTGTGGCTTCCCACACACCAGAGGTCGTGGGGGTGGCCTCTACTGCCCAAGGCTCCAAGATGCCCCTAAGTGGAGGAGCTGTGAAGAGCCATTTCTCAGCACACTGCTCTTACTACACCTTCCCTAGACAGAGCTGGGGCTCTGCCACCCCTGCACAGAGGGAACACCCAGTCCCAGGGATCTGGAGTGGGGTGGATGTGCCCCAGTGGCACTGCATGCATCTCACTATCAGAAAGCCAGTGCCTGCTACCTCTGGGACAAGTTCTGCTTCTGTGACAGAAAAAGAGCCTCGCCCCCAGTCACAGGTGACCTCTGGAGGCTCCTGGCTGGCCCAGAAGGCCCAGAAGGCTGGGGACCGGATGACTGGCCCTGAGCTGGGCCTGAAGCAGGAACAACTCTCCCCAGTGCCTGTGACTTCTCAGACCAAAGGAGCCAGGGGTGACCAGGGAGGAGGGAGCTCAGTTCTCCCACTTTGCACAAGAGGGAACCTTTCTCAACAGGAAGCAAATGCTTTCTCATATTTAGCGAAATGCATGTTAAGGAGCCACTGCTATTCTACTGCACGACTCACCTACCCATCCCCCATCCCCCATCCCCCATCCATCCACGCATAATCCCGCCCCCCCATCAACCCACTGGCAGCCACGGTGGTTTGTCAGGTGCTGCAGATGGAGAACATCTTGGGGCCTCCTCTCAGGAGCTCCCACCTGACCACAGCCACGTCTCCCACGTGGGCACTGGGCAGCCTCACTTGTGTCCATAGTATGCAGGGTCAGAGAGGCAAGTGGGTGGCTCCCCTCGCACGTGGAAGCTCAGGTTCCTGGACCAGCAATGATGTGTGGAGCCCACTGAGCAGGGGGCTGTGGGCAATCTGTACCTTCACAGCCACCCCAGCAGAGTGTCCTCACCTGTGACAATGGCCGGGATGCCCCAGCCCACGACGTAGTAGAACCTCATGGGCCCAGCGTCAATGTTTCGCACCTCGGTCAGCATGCGGTAGACATGGAGGCTCTCCACCAGGGTCCAGGCGAAGGTGCTCATACAGGTGTAGTGCAGCAGGATGGCGACCACCGTGCAGAGGAACTGCAAGGGGGAGGCCAGGGTGAGCAGGGTGCCCTGGGGCTGCGCTCACAGGCACCGCGGTGGGAGCAACCACACTGGCTGCTCTGTGGTGCGAGGGGATCGAGCTCTCCTGTGTGTTGCTAGGGACGATGGTGTCTCCGGATTTCAAGGCAGAACCAAGGACAGGAGGGCAGGCACCTGGGGTCCTGCCCAAGGGATGCAGCATAGGCAGAGGGCAGCTCCTATTTTAGAGAAGCTGGAATACAAGGTGTGTGATGACTCTAAAAATTTAAATGTCAGCATTTAACTTAAAAGTTGAAGTAGAAAACATGAAAACAATGGAGCCGGGCCTCTGCCCACCACTGCTGGTCCCACAGGAGTCCCCTATGCACAACAGGTGTGGCTGAGGAGAGGGTCTTCATGTGGTGACCTCAGGGCCCAGCAAGTATAAAGTCCTCAGGTTTTCTGCCGAAATAACACGGAGAAAAGTCTCTGTCCTTAGCTGGTCAGGGCCATGTATCTGCCAGGGGCCAAGAGCTGGGAAGAGAAAAGCAATGCCTACAGGGTAGCCAAGGGCAGTGCGCCTCCCCTTACAGCGGAGGGCACCCTTCCTGCCTGGCGCAGAGGTCGTGCAAGGCCAACCTGAAGGCAGGGCGAGGAGCACCCGGATACTGGTCCACAGATGCCCAACCTCTGAGGCCTGGCGCAAATCCAGTCCCTTGTCCGGGATGGGCCTTGGAGATGTGGCCTAGAGTGGCTTCGAGAGGGCTTTCAGGGAGAACTGGCCTGGTGAAGGCCAGGAGGTGTCCATCCAGGGTCCAGTGAGAGGCAGTAAGCAGAAGACCAGGGGCTCTCCAGGCGCACGCACAGCGCTACATCGCCACGCCCATATAAAAGCCACACCCCTAACAGGGTCCCGCTGACCAGCCCCCAGAGCCCAAACCAGGCCACGCCCACCGCAGGCCACACCCCCAGTGCTCAGGCGCAGGGTCAGGCACCCAAGGGCAGGTTAGCACCAGAGGCTGTGGCTGCCTCTGTCCTTTTTATTTGGAGGCCAGGTGTGCTCCAGATATAGACCCCAGGAGAGGGAGGGAACCGTTTTTCATGTCACACCCGGTGTGAGCAGGCACCGAGGGGAAGAGAAGCAATCTGATGAATGGCTGGGGACACGATGCCCTCAGCCGGTCCAGGAAGCCAGCTTCGAGGGGCGGTCTGCCTGGTGACCCCGTTTCCCTAGCGGAAAGTGCAGCCGGCTTCGGAAGAGGAGGAGGGTGAGGCTGGCTGCCTGCTGCCTTCAGTAACACACAAAGTAAACCCACAGAACTAGTGCTTGGGAAAGCAAGCACTAGAAATAGAGCTATCTCCGCTGGGCGGGTCACACACGCAGACTGCAGCACCAGGGAAACTGTGGTCCTCGGAACAAAGAGGACGAGAAAGCCCCGTAAATCATTTCAACCTGCCCAGGCCAGGAGATGGGAAACCTCACCCAGAGACAGGACGAAGCACTAGGCGGAAGCTCACAGAAGCCGGGCACGAGGCCAAGCCCTGGGGGCGCCCTGCTTAGGCTTCCTCCCGCGCTGCGGTCCAGCGCCGGGCTGCACTGGGCGGGAAGCGCTCGGTGCGCGGTGCGGGCGTGGGATGAGTCAGCCGCGGCGGGGGCGGGGCCTGCGCACTTCGAGGCGCTGCTTTCCCTCCAGCTGGGCATGCGGTACCCCAAAGACCACTGAGGCCCTCGCCTGCTTCGTGAGTGTGGGAGAGGTCCCTTGGAGGTGCCCACACTGTCCACACCTGGCCCTGGGAGCAGCAGCGGGGGGCAGGAGCCTGGACCCTGCTCATCAGCAGAGGAGCCCCAGAGTGTGTACGCTGTGTCAGGCCATGGTCCCTGTGGCAGTTCAGCCCCCAGCACCCCACCATGAATGGCCTAGCCACGGGGGTGCACGTTCCACTGCTGCAGTAGAGGAAGGGCTCTGTGCATGCCAGGACCTGCTTGCCAAAAAACGCTGTCTTTATTCCTTTTGTGGAGGGGGCAGCTTTGGGGGCTGTGCCAAGGCCTTCGCCCTGAGCTACATCCCCAGCCCTTGTGTCGATGCCACGTCCCGCCAGGTTACTGTACTGTCCAGGCTGGGCTCAAACCTGCAGTCCTCCTGCCTCAGCCTCCAGTAGGGTGCTGGGATGACACCTGTGCACCACTCTGCCCACCTGCCTTTCACCTTGCTTTTCGCTAGGGCTGAGCACCCACCACTGGCTGGGTCAGCGTGTGACCTGGGACGAGTCTTTGGGCGCTCTGTGGCACTGAGGACACCAGCCAGGTGTCCAGGGTGTTCCCGTGGCACTGGATGCAGGCTGACCAAGAGCACTCAGTGTGTGTGTACTATGGCCACAGGCTCCAGCACCAGTGTCCCAGGGCCCCAGAAACGCCTGGTCTTCCTCCACGACACACAGTCCCCAGGGCAGAGGGTACTGGGCGCACACAGGGGCTCCCACTTGCTCGTGCTACTGGTGACTGTTCTTCCCCAAGGCACCGTCTCGGAGGAAGTAGGGAAAGTGGCCTGACCTTCGCTGGCTTTGCGCTATACCACCCTGAGCTTGCAGGAGCCGAGGGAGCCCACACCACAGCCCTGCTTTTATCCAGACAAAGCGGGCCCTGCCCTCTTGCTGTCCTTCCTTCTCTTCTCTGCTCCCAGGGATGGACTTTCTCTACTCCACCCCCTTTACAATCCAGAAGCAGCCTCTGCACCCAGGCCACCACTGGCTCCTTCCACAAGGCTCAGTAGAGTTATGCACCATGCACCTCAGGCCCCTGGCGCCCCCTAGACCGTGCCTGGGACTCCACAAATGACTGTGACTTCTTATGACCTGATCATCCCAGCCTGGCACAGCAGTCCTTGCTGCCTGTGCTAAACAGCAGCCGTGGTGATCCCCTACCCCGGCCCCTCACAAAAGCAGGCAAAAGTGAGCACAGGGGTGCACGCCGGGAATCGCAGCTGCCCCAGAGGCGGAGGCAGGAGTATTCCACATCTGGGGCCTGTGTGGGCCACTTTTGTTTCGCCTCAAAACAAAAAATGAAAAAGGCCAAGGATACATCTCAGCCCTAGGGCAGCTGTGAGTAAGCCTGAGGTCCTGGGTTCAATTCCCAGGGAATTCACAAAGGGGAGAGGTGGCACCCAGGGACACAGTGGTCAGGCACAGGGAGTAGAGGGCCTCACCGGGTTCTCTGTTTGGCTGATGCCAACTACGAAGACCAGCTGGGAGGAGAAGAGTGCCGCCGTGAGGCTCCTGTGGATACTGTGCAGGTTGGAGTGCAGAGTCCGGGCCAGGGTGAGCAGGACAAAGGCCACCAGGAGGGCCGCCAGGGACAGTGTGACGGCGGCGTAGGTGATGATCTTCAGGGGCAGGACCTCCCCGTGCTGCGGGCAGGGCGGGTGGAGACAGAAGGTAAGGCTGGCTCTGCTGTTCCTGTCACTCCTACACGGCACAGAATCCTGCGCCGGCTGCCAAGTTAGCTCTGTGCAAAGCAGGAGGCAGGTGGTGAGCGCTGCCAGCAGAGTGGTGACACCTGGGCAGCAACGGGGTCACACGAAGGCCATTACCGCCACAGAGAGGGCACATTCCTACGATGGATGTTTTACCACATTTACTAAATAAGCCTCAACCATCCATCCGTCTGTTCCTCTGTCCATCCATCCATCCATCCATCCATCCATCCATCCTGAGGTTAGGGGATGGGAGCAGGGAGTCCTTCCAGAGGGACACGGTGTACACAAAAGGTCCTACATCAGGCTGGGCACATCCCTATAAATCTGTACTCAGGAGGCTGAGGCAGGAAGATTACTGTAAGTTTGAGACTAGTCTGGGCTACAGAGTGAGTTCAAGGCCAGCTCAAACTATATAGCAAGATCCCAGGAGATGGGGGCAGTATAACGCCAGCAGATAACTTGTTTTCACTGGGCATTTATTATGTGGCAGGGTTTGCTCCTAGATGGGTTAAGCATGGGATTTCATATGCTTAGATGGGACCTGTAGGAAAGGACTACAGAGGAGAACAATAAGGCTTTGGAGGCTGCAGTCTGCCAGTGGTCACCCCCTGGACCAGGGTGACTTTGTGTAAGCAGCTGTCCCTGGCAGGAAGTGGATGCCGCCCAGGCAATGACAAATGAGTCTGTCATTTCCAGACCCCTCACCACCTGTGTCCTAAAGGCCACAAACACATCAACTGTGGCAACACCCGCATGGCATGTGCCACATGAGACGCACTCCGCAAGCTGCTTCCGGTGCGCACTTGAAGGAAAAGTAAGTATCAGACCTGTCCAGGACCCACGGCATGGATAGCTGTGGCACTGGGGCATAGGCTCTGCTGCCTGTGGGGTAAGAACTGGTAGCCATGAGCTACGCACCATGGGGTCCTGGGAGGGCTGAGCAGGCCCCAGGCCCCAGGCCCAGAACTACCCCTGAAGGAGCCTGGGATCCCCAGGAGACTGCTACAGCTGTCTCCAGGAGACTGCTACAGCTGTCTCCCTGGTTCAGTACCACACCACTCCTCCATAGCAGGAGCTCACGCCTATCCCCAGCCCAGGCCCCTCCAGCAGATTCCTGCGTCCTCAGTGGCCCTGCACATTCCCAGGCTGCTTGCGATGTCAGAAGTTAGATGTGACCCGCCCTGTCGGCACTGGGGGATCCTGACTCTTTTGCCCTCAGGGCTACCAGTGGACAGGACAGTGTGTACCAAACAGATGGCCAGGGTGACACTGCAGGAGCTCCAGGTTGGAGGCCTGCTGCCTTGGATTTAATGTGCAACCCAGGAAACCCTTACAGCCTGGTGTGGTGGGTATGGTGTTTCACACCTGGAATCCCGGCACTCTGGGAGGCTGAGGCAGGAGGACCGCAAGTCCCCGCCTCACCTGCCAAGTTAGTGACTGAGGTGTAAGAAGGGGCTAGGGCTGCAGCTCAGTAAGAAGGCTCTGGGTTCACCATGCAGCACTGCAAACGAAAACCCAAACCCCACCTTTTAATGGGATTTTTGGCAGGGACAGCCTTACAGACTCCTAAAATGCTGCTTATAATCCTTGCGTTTGGTTTGCTCAGTGGGCTCGGAAGGACGAGGGGTCTGTGCAGGGCAGGCTGGGCCTGCCAGAGTTCCAACACACAGGGCTCCAGCACTCCCTCAGCAGGGGTGGGATGCCCACCTCGCGCCTTGAGACGTCCATGAGCACCGCGCAGCTGCTCACGTGGCTGCACTGGCAGGTGACATGGGTCCGGTTCCGGGACACAAGCTCGCAGCCCTTGGCCGACCACCCTCCGGCCCCTCCGATGCTGCAGAGAAAGGGAACAGGGTTGAGACAGTTCCCCCCTGAGGGGCCACCAGGGGGACTGTGTTTGCCAGCCCTGGGGTCTCTGAAGCCACCTTGGCCTGCTGGACCCCAACAGCAGGGACTAGGAAGGCAGCACACAGCCACCTACTACCAAGCCTGGGCCTCTTGTGGCCTCTGTGGGCCCTGCCGCTATCATAGAAGTGCAGGCTGCTGTCAGTGAGCCCTAGGGCCCAGCCTCTGGGCCCTGGCCCCGTGTGGATGCTTCCTCCTGCTGGCGCCTCCAAGGTTCCAGTCCAAAGCCACTGAGTGCCCTGTGGCCCGAGGCAGTGGCCATGGCCACACGGCTGCTTTGTTCTCAGCCTGCACTTGCACCTTGGTGACTTTAGAAATAACACCTCACCTCCTGCACACACTTTCATCTTCAGATTGCCCAATGTTTTATGGGAGCTGCCTGGAAGCCAGGGCTCAATTATGACTACCAGTCATGGAAAGGGAGCACCAAAATAACAAGGGTTACGAGGGCCCTGCCCACCCGACTCTGGGAAAGTCACATAACCTCTCTGATCCTCGCCTTACTCATCTGTAAGTTGGGATGGGACAGTTTACACGTTTTCCAAGAGTGTCAGATCTGGGGATAACAGGGGTGACATCAAGCAGAGGGCGGATCACAGAGCCACAGCTAATTGCCTTGATTCAAACAAGTGACCTCGGACAGCCAGCCGTGCTGTTGTGGGACGCCTACGCCTCCTGCCTGCCCACCGGGTGAAAGGGCTTCCTTCACTCTCTCCTTTGTAGGCCCGGTGTCTATTCTACAGACTCAGACCGGCCGCTTGTTAACAGCATGTGGCCGTGCAGAGACATGGAAGAGACACGGGCCTGGGCAGGCACCCGCTTGCCAGTCCAGGCCACCCCTGTATCCCACTCCCTAGATGGCCCCTCTATCAGGGAGCCACAATGTGGCCCAGCTCAGGTGACCAGTGGGGGGCTCTGGCTGACCCCCAAACCCTGAGTGTTTCCCCATCCTGGGTTCTGCCCAGTGCAGGAAAAGCAGCGCTGTTTTGTGTATGGCTGTCCATCAGGTCTCGGACAAGAACAAGTCCCACACCTGCCCAGCTCCTCCCAGTGTCCTCCACAGAGATCAGAGGGAAAACACATGGGCAGAGGAAAGGCCAACGCCCTGCCAAGCCAGAGTGCCTTGGGCCAACTCCCCAGCTACAAAGCCAACAGGGAGGCCAGGTCCCTGTGGCCCACACAGGCCCCCGAGGCCAGCCTTGCAGGGGCATAGGTGGAAACCCTGAGCTAAGTCCCTGCATGGCCCCTGCCGCTCACTGCTCATGCAGGGGCTGGCGCTTTCTGAACCAGGCCCCACAGAGCCCGCTGGAGCAGAGGCTTCCTGGGCTGGGGCGCAGGGACGCTAGTGCTGAGGCCATGCTCTGGTTGGTCTCCCAGCTGAGGTCAGGAACCCGGTCTGGGGGTTCTCAGGGCCAGGGACCTGGACTCTGAATCCTATCTCCTGGGTATCCCAGCCAGCCTGGTCTCCTCCACAGGCACTGGGCACTTGTGTTGGCTGCACGGGCCCTGCATGTCCGTGTGCATGGGTCACGTGTGTGTGCACAGCGATGTCTGTACATATGTGCACAACCACACTCGCATACGTGTGCAAGTCTGTCGGCATGTACACCCGGAGGAGGCTCTGATGCCCTCAGAGAAAGAGAGGGAGAGGCTGCCCAACCATGAGGGTCTGAGAGGGGAGAGCAGACCAGGAGCAAGGTGTAGGGGACGCTGACCTCATGGTCCCCACGCAGAAGTGCTGGGCTGCTGGGCTGCTGGGCTGGCTCACCCCATGCCCAGCTCCCGGCACTGCACTTACTCCAGCGAGTGGTTCCAGAACACGCAGACAGGCTTGCTCCGCTCCTCTGTCTCCAGCAGGGCAAACTCCACCTGCACCGGCCGCTCCAGGGAGCCAGGGAGCAGGGCCCCCTCGCTGTGCACCACGGTGCTCACCACAGGCGTGTTGATGACAGGCCGGCTGGGCAGTCTGGGGCAGAGGAACACGACACAGGTGCAGTGAGTTAGCCCATGCTGGCTTCAAATCTGAGCACAAAGGCCACCCAGACGTGGGCCGGCCATGTCTGTAAGCAGAGGCCGTGCGCTGCTCCCTGCAGCCTGGGCCTCAGCATCTGTGCCTCACAGCCATGTCTGAGCCAGAAGGCAGCCTCAGAAACAATGTAAAAAGGAGGCAATGTGGGAAGGCCTCCTCAGCTGAGCACACAGCTGCAGGAACACGGGGAATGCGTGTGGATGACCCTGTCACTAGGGTGGCCAGAAGGCCACACAGAGAGGCTCAGTGGCTACATTGCTGGTGTCTGTGAGCCGAAAACAGGTGCCAGTGGGGACAACTCATGACAGCCCCGGGACAGAACAGGATGGGTGCCCAGAAGCAGAAAGGGGAGCAGACCCTGGGGGCTCCTGGAGTGAGCCATGGCCCCAGTGAGCAGATCCACGCCCCTAGAGTGAGGTCTCTGCTCTTGGTGAGGTGCGGGTACATAGCTGCTACAAAGATGGCAGTGGCCAGGACCCTTTAGAATGGGTCCCACCCACCCTGAGCCCTTAGTGCCTATCTTTACCGGAGGCTGCGGCGGTCGGAGTCATAGTGCTCAGGCAGGAGCTGGCCCAGGGTCCGGTACACGATGACCAAAGCAACCGCAAACTGACCAGGGTCATCCGGGTGTCTCCTGCGCCTGCCAACTGGGTCCTCTGTCTCAGCTCCAGGTGACGAGTGTGTCATGTGCGGTGTGGCCCTACGGAGGCCGTCTGCAACCAGAACACAGGCTGAGACTGGGCAAGGAGCACCCATGTCCCCGCCGGAGGGCCTTCAACTTGAAGTATCATGTCTTAAAATCACAGGATCTGATAGCAAACACACAGAGGACCCTCACAGAGCAACACAGAATCACCACCCACTCCCGCAACTCCTTTCAGGTCTGTCCTCAAAAGAACTAGAAACAGGGCCTCCAGATATTTGCACACACACGTGCAACGCAGCGTCAGCCACTACACCCAAAAGAAGGAAGCAAGGCAGATGTGCATGACAGATGAGAGAGTGGCCTGCCCTCCCTGAGGCGGCGAGTCCAGAGACCTGGCTGCCCAGCAGCGGGCAGGAGGGTAGGAGGGGGCTTTGGTTTCAGATATGCAAGATGAAAAGGCTCTGGAGGTGGATGGGAAACAGCAGGAATTCGCTTACACAAGTCTTGCCAAACGCACGGCGGCCATGGTGAACTGCACGTAAGTGTATCTTATCACAGTTTTTGAAAGTAAAAGACATGATGTGGGGGTAGTTGACACCGCTTGCACTGGGCAGTGGGGAGGACGGGGGATGTGTGTCTGGGGCCTGCTGTCAGGTATACATGGAATGGGGCATGAGAGGTTTCATGTTCAGGGTGCGCAGTTTAGAAGAGTTCCCCACTAAGACCAGTGGGCAGGTAGAGGCGCCGGAGCCTGGGCCCAATGCCCACCTCCAGGCTCCCAAATTAGGGTGACAGTGAAGGGACAGGAGGCTGCCTGTGACAAACAGTGTGCCCGAGGTTGTTTGTCATGATGTGGGATAGGGTCCTCCTCTACCCCCAGTGAGGGTCACAGCTGCCCCCCATGGCTCAGAACAGCAGCTAATCCATAGTACCCTCACCCATGGTGACATGGTGCTGCCGTGCAGCCGGCTCTGGCATCTCTGCACATTAATTACACATCAAATAAAATACCACCTCCCTGATGAAGGAAGTCAGGTGGCAGCTGTTCCAGGGGAAGGACAGAGACTAAGCTCCCAGGGGCTCACAGATGCAGGGCAGATCGAGGGGAGCTCCACAGGGCAGAGCCCTTGGTAGGGAACAACGGGAGGGGCACACAGATGAGGACTGCCCACACACGCACACAGGAGGTGCACACGTGCAGAGGCGCACACGTGATGTGTAAGCCCTGGTGTGAGCTATGGGCAGACCACACACACAGTGTGGACAGCGCCCACCCACCTGCATGCCGTCCACCCGAAAATGGGTCAGCATCGAGCTCGGTCCTGCAGAGGGAGGCCCTTGAGTGGCCCAGATGCTTGCACACCCGACAAGGCTTAGCAACTAGAAATGCTGCAGGGACTAAGTGGTCTCCTATAGGGCACTGCCGAGTGACACCTCATGGGTCACCTAACTATGGGTCACTGCCAGCCACTGCGACTGTGCGTGGAGGACCCCAGGCTGGTGGCCGAGCTCAGCTGCGACTCACTCTGCTCTTCCTCCCGGGACCCTTGGGCCAGAGCCCCCTCCCCGGCCGGGGAGATTCACCTTTTTTCTCCAGTGGTTTGAAGACGTCAGCAGGGAAGGACACGGAGGACTCCAGCTCCCTGGGGAACTCATCCCGAATGTCCTCAAAGCGTGGCACCCTGGCACCCGTGAAGTTGAGCTTGTCGAAGACATCTACCGCGAGAACTGTGGACACAGCCACGGCACCCTCCTGAGCCCATGATGCTTCAGAGTGACCGTGGCTGTCCTTTCTACAGTGGTGCCCCTCTAAGAAAATCTAAGAACACCTGGGGCTGACTGGGTGGGGCAGCCACTGGGTGGCTTACAGCTGCTCCCAGAATCCAGTCCCTTGGGTGGGCAAGCCTGGCCATGAGTGGGACAGTCCGGGCACTGCACGTGGACCATTCAGGTGACAGATGATTGTCACAGAGGCAATGGAACTTGGGAACTGTGACCCTGAGTGGCCCAGCAGCACAGGCCAGCGCCACCCTCGCCTCTTCCTCAAGCTGCATGGGGGCCACCCAGTCTCACCTGCCTGAGCAAGGGACCTGCATGTCATCCTGCTCAACCCCACACCTCCCACAAGCAGGCACTGAGTCCTCAGGGTGAGGGCTGGCTGTGGCCACAGGGACAGAGCCTAGCTGTAGTACTCCCTGAGGGTGCCAGTGGGGCTGCACCACCCCTGGGGCCCTGAGGATGCTGTGTCTATCTTATCAGGGTGGCATGGGACCAGTGCTGCCATGTTCTGGCTTCCTCTACCTGCAGGACCCTGACCCAGCAGACCCTCATCTCAGTGCAGAGTTCTGTGCTGGGGCAGTGTTGCTGGTCTGCCGACTGTTCCATCTGTCCTGGGGTGGAGGCCCATCCTTCCCCACTGCCCAGGCACTGGCCAGCGGTGACACTATACTTGCCTTACCATAGCCCACCGTGTCTGTGACCCTGGGGGGCTCTGTGCCTCCCCAGTACCCAACCCTCGGCTGGGTCTTCCATGCTGGGCCCCGCAAACCATGGGCAGAACCTCTGCACCCCAGCCCAGGAGGACTACGTGAGCACAGCGCGTCCTCCCGAGGACATGGCCGAGGCTGCTCTGTCATTTCAGGCAGAGGACGGAGGCCACCTCTCCGCAGCCCAGCCCCACCCCGGCCATGGCCGTACTCATGTTGGCAGTGACAAGGACGAAGGGCCGCAGGTAGGTGCTCTGCAGGTTGCGCGCCACATTGCTGAAGTAGGCCTCGAAGCGCCTCAGCAGCCGGGCAGCGCCGGCCTCGCTGCGCTGGATCTGCTCCCAGGTGGCCCTGTTGCCCGGGGCCAAAAGGGCACTGCCCGTATGGATGACATCCTGGTCAGACAGACAGAGGGACAGTGAGTGCTCAGCCTCATGCCTACAGAGGTCCTGCCATGCTCGGATGCTCTCAGCTTCCGCAAAGACAGCGGTGGCCAGGCTGGAGAAGCCACGCAGGCGACTCAACCTCCAGGGCCAGCAGTCAGGAGGGTGGCCTGCCCAGGTGTCTCAGCAGGCACACCCCAGCTACCAAGGGGACACTTGCAGAGGTGAGGTGCCTCTAGGCACACGGGAGCCCAGGACTGCTTTGGGGAAAGCCAGGGGGAAACTCCTTTCTAGCTGGATGTCCCCCAGAGCCCAGGCACTCAGGCAGGACCTACAGAGGGTGGCTGGTAACAGAACTGGGTGGCTGAGTCACATAAACCATGTGCTACTCTGGCGTGGGCTAACTGGTCCCCAACGCTAGTGGCCATTGCTGTCACCTACATGGCACCTTCCCTGCCCTGCATGTGCACGCTAATGCCCACCTGACCCCAGAAACATGGCCACAGCACCTCCAGGGAGTACACAAGGGCTCCAGCCACCGTCCCCTACCTCATGGAAGTCGGCATCTCGAGTGGCAGCCAGGTCGAAGCCCTGCTGGTGGCTCTCATGCTGCAGGACACGGGCCAGCAGCTGGTAGGCCGTGCGCACGTCGTTGCCAAAGAGCGTGCCGCCTGGCCGTGTGGCGTTGCGCAGTGCCTTGGCCAGCCACAGGGCCTGGTTGCCGTCCAGGCGCGACTCGTTACGGCCCAGCTTCTCGTTCTGGAATGGGGGAACCAGTGTCGGGGTCTGCACACTGACTGCTGCCGTCAGCCTTTCCTGCCACTCGGGCTCCTGACGTTCCTGTGGAAGTTGCTTCCAGGGAGGAACTCTGAAACCCCAGGGTCCAGAAAAGGACAGGGCTGGGAACATGGGAATAGAAAGGGGGGGCCTGAGTGCTAGGTGGAGCTGTGCAGACAGCAAAAGTACAACACAACCTGAGACAGCGAGGCCCAGGCAGACCACAAAGAGCACTCGGGGCTCAGGCAGGATAATGGCAGCCTGAGCCCTGCCCAAGTAACTTAGTAGGAACCCCATCTCAACAAGAATTTCTAAAAAGGGACAGGGATGTAGCTCAGTGCAAAGATTCAGGTTCAGCCTCCAAGATCACACACATACACACACATACACACACACACACACACACACACACACACACACGCACAAGCGGGCACCAACCCTGGAGAGCAAACACAGGGGAACCGGGGATCTTGTGTTGGCACAACCGGGCAGAGCTAGTCCTGAAGGGTCAAAAGCACCATTGCAGTGCCCAGCTCAGAGGCCAGGGAGACAGATCTGGTCCCACCGTGGCCTGCAGACTAGCACCACAGCGGCCCTGTGCGACACCCAGCGTGACTCCCCAGCACGCCGACACTTGCACACCCGGTGGACACACGCACACCGGCAGACACATGCAGACACGGGTCCACACATGCACAAGAGGTGGACACGCACACTCACAGGGTGGGTGCACCATGCCCACCCAGTGTGCACTCACATACCCTGCACACACCTCCCCAGGCTCCAGCCTACCGTGACTTTGAGGTCCACAAAGGAGCCACTGGTGCAGTTGAAGAGGTCGGGGGGCAGCCAGCCCTTCTCCCCACTGCAGTGCCGAATGGCGTTTCCTGGCGAGGAACGAGTGTGCATTTAGAACGAATCCCAACTGCTGACACACATTCACGTAGTGCCTAACCCAAGTGTACCCACACCCCAGAGCCGAGCAGGGTGAGGATGTGGACAGACGTCTGGCCGAGCCGGCACAGACTCCCTGTGTCCGCACACACGCTGCTCTGACATTTGCCCAGCAATGAGGAGCAAACACGGGCACAACTGGAAAAAACAGGCCACCAGGGCTGGTGCCAGGGAACAGTTGGCACCCACCCCCTAGACTCCTTTCGGCATGGACACTGTCCCACCCCCACATTACACAGAGAACGAGACATTGAACAGGGAGGTGACCCGTCCAGGTTCCCAGGCAGGGAGTTGAGGTGTCATTGGGGTGACAGCATGGTGCACCCTACCACTCCAGCCTCACTGTGCCCTCCCGCCAGCTTCCTGATAGGGGCCGGTGAGGCCCGGGTGCCCGGCCTATGATGCCACAGGCCACAAGACTCACCCACAGATCCCTTGGGGCACGGCACCGAAGCCGGCTGCCCAAACTTGGTCTGTGGCCACCAGATGCCAGCCTCGAACGCGCGGGGACATCCGTTGTAGATCACTGGGTACAGGGGACAGAGCACGCTCAGCCTGGGCAGCTCTGCACGAGGCCAGGCCTGTCTCCTGCCAGAGCCTCCCCAACCACAGACCTTCGCAGCCGAGCGAGGTGACCTCGGCGAAAGGGTTGTCGCAGCGGTTGCACTGGCGGCCGATGACACCAGGCTTACAGGCGCACTGCCCAGTGTCCATGTCACACGTGCGGCTGTGGGCACCGTGGGGGAAGCAGTCGCAGGGCAGGCAGGCATCCTGGGCCGGGGGCTTATAGTAATTCTCCTAAGGGCCAGAGGCAGCGTGGTGACTCAGACACTCAGGCCTGGGAGGCACGCACTCGGTGACACCCAGGCTCCCCCAGGCTGTCCAGTGGGTGGCTGCCAGCCTGATCTCCACACCACTCCTCACTGTCCTGCCCATGCGCCCTGCCCACTAAGCCGCTGCCCTGCCCCGTGGGGCAGGACCAGGGAGGAGAGAAGCTGCCCAGAAGGACCCCATTTCTTAGCAAAGCTACCCAAAGTCACCCTAAGAGTAATCAGAGACCCATCAGATGGTGACAGAGGGGAGGCCGACCCCAGAGTCTCTTCTCAAAAGTAATTATGAGGACTCAGCAACAGGCAGCCGGGCAGCCGGGCAACTGAGAGCAGCAGGCTCAGGTTGGAATCCTGGGCCTGCCCAGCCCTAGCTTGTGGCCATGCAGCCTGGGCCCCAGTGGGGCCCCCTCTGATGTTGGGATGGACCAGCACCCAGGACCCAGGGGCAGGCAGGGATGGGGGACCACCAATGTGCGAAGCTTCAGCAGGTAGGGCCTGTGTCCAGCAGTCAGCTCTAGGGCTGTGGTGGGTGGCAGTGACCTGCAGGGGCCTGCACTTTCTGTATTTCTGTTCTTGGTGAGGAAAGGCTTAGTCACAGCTTCTCCAGCCTTGGGGCCCCCTCAGCCCTGGCTCCAGCCACCCCAGTGCCTGACACCTCGCAGCAGGCTTTGTGTCCGTGGTGCCCTCAGCAAGCAAGCGCCTCAGCATTCGGAGCCCGACTCAGCACCGGGACTCCGAGGTGGCCCAGGATGCCAGTGCTACAGTGGGGCACAGCCAGGGGAGCCCAGAGGCTGGGGCGCTGCCCGGGTGCCCCTCACTGAACCTGCCTGTGCACCCAGCCCTGGGGTGTCGTCACACCCGTGACAGGCCCCAGGCTGGGTGGTGGACTGAGAACACAAGATCAGAAGCCAGGCCTGGGATGGGTGGGACAACAGCTTGGGTGTGTGCATGTGCCTGTGCAAATGTGCAGGCTGGGAAGGGAGCCAGGGGCTTGCACACGCCAGGCACATGCGCTCCCGCCAACCACAGCCTCAGCCCACCCACCCTTCTGGCAGCATTGAAAGTTAACCCAGGGCCGCCACGCTAGTCCTCGCTGCACCGCAGTCCTTCATTACTTATTCGTTTGAGACAGGGTCTCCACATGTAGTTTGGGTCTGTCTTAAGCCCACTGTGGAGTTCAGGCCAGCCTTGAACTCGGTCACAGTGACCCTACTGCCTCAGCTCCCAAGTGCTGGGACTATAGGCATATGCCACCATGCCTGTCTCTTTTATTTTTTATTTTGACACAGGGTCTTGCTAAGTTGCCCAGGCTGAGCCGCAAGCCTCCTGCCTCACTCAGCCTCCCGGCATCTGGAATTACAGGCGTGTGCCACCACGCCTTGATTCTTATACTTTTCAAGATTTCCGTCGTCACTGAGCTTAGGGCCACAAACGACAGTGACCACCCAGGACAGATGGGGCTGAGAGGAGCCAACCTCCCCAGAGGCTGAGACTGTGCTGGCCGAGGACCCTGCAGGGCTTCTGGCTCCTCTGGAGGGGGCAGGGCAGTGTCCCAAGCTGTCAGCATAGGAAGAGCAGCCACATCTGAGGGCACGTCTGTGTGTGTGTGTGTGTGCATGCACGTGCATGCACAGGTACGCAGTCGTGGCAGTGTGCGTGCAGTCGTGACGGTGTGCATGCGCATCTGTGTACGTGTGTGAGTCCAGGCGTGGGTGTCCACAGACCTGTAGGTGTGCATCCACGCACACGGCCCAGCGGCCTGCTTCCCGCACACTGGTCTCACCTTGCACTGGCACTGGCCATTGGTCTTGTTGCAGTCGGGATCGAAGCCTAGGCTGACAGCACAGTGGCAGGGGCCGCACACTGGGTTCCCCCACCAACCCTTGGGGCAGGGAAGGTCGATTCTGTTGGGGACATAAGAGGGTGGCAGGGAATTTGTGTCATGGGCTTCTTGGGATGTGAGGTGCCTGTCCTGGGCAGTGCAGACAGCTCCTCCCCCAGGTCTCAGTTTCCCCACCAGCTCCCAATGTCAGCCCCCCACCCCAGGACCCTCAGAATTCTGTGTCCTGCTCCCAGTCAGAGAGGGAGACCCCACGCAGTACGCCTACCTGTTCTCACAGTGCTGGCCGTGGTACCCGGCCTCACACTTGCACGCATAGCCGCGCGGGGAGCTGGGTGCATGCTCGCAGGTGGCTAGGTGCTTGCACGGATTTAGCTGGCAGGCGTCCACGCACCTGTGCCCATAGAACCCTGTGGGGACAGGGACAGTCTCACCAGAGCACCCAGGAGTCTTCCTCGAGCAGGGCCCTCCCCAAGCCCACCTCCTGGCTCCAGCTTGGCGCCCAGGAGGCTGGAACTGGTGACAGCGATGCCCACCACTGAGAACATGCAAGGGACATGCTTTCTGTGTCCTGCAAAATGCAGAGATGTCCCACAAGTGTGATTTTAAAAACTGCTGCTGAGTTTTTGCTTGGTGACAGCATGTGCTGCGACAATACAGCCACTGTGGCACCTGGCCCCAAACAGAGAGGCCAGGGCGTGTGGGGAACAGCACGCACCTCTGTCACAGTCACATGAGTAGCTGTCCCAGGTGTCGCGGCAGCGGCTGTGCTGTGGGCAGGGGCTGGAGAGGCAGGGGTCCTCCGCATCGCAGCCGTCCTTCACTCTGACCTTGAGCGCGTCCTTCATGTTCAGGGTGGCGACGTTGGTGGCTGTCTCACCCATCCTTACTCCCTGCATTTTACAAAGGGGCAGCGAACTCAGTCCTGGGTCCTTGAGGCTGCAGGAACCCCAGAGGCAAATGGCAGTTGAGGGGACTCCTGCTCCTCCCCAGCCCCCGTGAGGCATTCTGCAAGCTGGCACTGAGGGGCAACTCCTCTCGCCCCAGCATTCCTGGGGGACCAGCGACATGGACATTAGGCTCAGAGCCACCAGATCCCTGTGGTCAGTTCTCTGCTGCAGACCAGGACGGAGCGTGTGGGCCAAGGCACTCTGTGAACAGATCCCTCTGCGACTGTAGGGACCCCGTGGGGAAGTGCAGGGCTTGTATGGGGGACTGGGCAGGGCACGAGGCAGGGGACCAAGAGGTCTGTGGACCCTGACCCACTGCCACGCTGGTGGCCATGTACCTGCATGCAGCCCCGGAATCCACGGCGGACGGACACCTTGTCCTCAGACAGGCCCCCGACGAGCATGCTCCGCATCTTCAACCCTGGAAGCTGGTTCCCGATCTGCACCATATTCTGCAAAGCAGCGAGGCTCTGAGGGCGCCCTACACTCCGGGCGAGGCCCACGCATTCTCCCTCAGGGCATCTCAGGTGCCCCCTATGCATGTGTGGCCAGTAAACTGTCGCACCTCGAGGGCTGCAGACCACAGATCTGGTCTGGCTGGGTGGACATTTGGGACCGTTTTTCTCTGTATCCCGGAGACCACACCCAGCACCCAGCTCTAAGCAGCCCCAGCTGCAGGCACCCACAGCACAGGGTGGGGAATTCAGTAACCAAGCACCCGGATGGTGAGCTGACACAGAGGCCAGCAAGCAACCTCAGGATCCTGGACATCATGAAACCCCAACTAGGGGGGCCAGACAGCACCCCCCAGCCCACAGGGGGCCCCTGCAGGTCCAGACACGGAAGGGGTCACCTGGTGCCGCTCACCTGATCCACCCCATAGTCCAGGGTCATGACTGCCAGGTACTTGATGTCCTTGCCCTCCTTCGCGCTCCGCAGCTCGATCAGTAGGTGGTGCCACTCCCCATCGGTTACGCGAGACCGGGACAGCTGCATGGATGCCACATCCGAGGGGCTGTGAGACACCTCAAACTGCACGTAGCTGTTCAGGATCTGTAGGGCGGGGAGACGCTTAGTGATAGGTGGAGGCCCACAAGCCTCCACAGGCGCCTCGACAACAAAGCCCCATGGACAGACTGTGCTGTGGCGCTGGATAAAAGGCAGACTTAGTCGGACCAAGTCTCGGTCTGCTGGGATTCAATCCACCATGTTTAACACAGCTGAAAAAACAGAAGTCACTAAGAACCACCAAAATATTTTTCACACTGAGAATAGCAATGGGTAACACTAAAATTATGCTTGGAGGGATCGGGGAGATAGCTCCGTGGCACAAGTGCCTGACTGGCAAGTGCAAGGTCGTGAGTTCGAACCCTGGTCCCACAAAAACAAACAAACCAACCAAAAAAACAGCAACAAAAAAAAAAGGAAAATCAAAACAAGTGTTTAAGATACTTGTACCTAAAGATAACTTCTATTAAAAGGCAGATAAGATTAAAAAAAAAAAAAAACCAAACTGTTAACACACTGTTTTAAAAAAATATAAGAGTACAGAAATGCTGAACACGAAAGAGTAAGAAGGCTCCGTTACGTAAGCACCAACCGAGAGGAAGCTGGCGTGGTCCTGTGAAATGAGACAGAGTAGACTGAACGCGTTATTACGACAGATAAGAGAATTTCCGTCAGGAGCCAGCTGCCTGGGAAGATAAAAATCATTAGAAATCTGAATGCACTTAACAGCTTCAGCAGGCATGGGGGCGCACACCTGTGCTCCCAGCCAGGGGAGGCTGAGGCAGGAGGACCGGGGCGAGTTCCAGGCCAGTGTGAAACTGTTTCAATAACAGTAATAGTAATAGTAATAGTAATAATAATAATAATAATAATAATAAAAAATGTGTCAAAATCTATAAAGCAAAAACAGATTTCCAAAATAAGAGATAAGTCTACAATCGAAGTTGGAGATTCTTTTCCTCTCTTGTTTTCATGTGAGACTGGGTCTCACTAAGTTGCTAAATTCCCCACACTGAGCTCAAACTCAAGGTCCTCTTGCTTCGACCTCCCACGGCGCTGGCATGAGAGGTGTGCACAGCACCACACCCTGACTAAAATTTCGGACTTAAGCTCACATCTTTTAGTAACTGGGAAAAAAAAGCAAAAACAAAGCATATAAAATATTACATATCAATATTTATATAAACTATCAGAACCCCACAGTTTGCAAGCGTCCCCTCCCGGACGCACATGGGACTCCACCCCAATGCCCGCAGCCCCACATTCTCGCCCCATCCACACGGACGTTCACAGACAGCAGCGCGGTCCAGACTGCAAAGCAAGTCTCGGCGTACTCCAAGGCCTGCGGTCACACGGCGCAAGTGCTCCAACTTGCAGTCACACCAGGAGGAACCCCAGCAGACTTAGCGGTACCCTAGGCCTCTGGGGGGACCTGCGCCGGTAGCTGCACGGTCTCTCCCACCAAACAGAACGGCGCCATCACCACAAGCGTGTTCTGCGCTTGGCTTCTGCTGCCAGCCAATCTCGGAAGCTAGTTTTTCACCTTTTCACAGTTTGTTTCCTTTTGTTCCACAGAAGTTTCCCTCGCCATTCTCTTCCTTGCCAATAAAACCCGGAAGCCACTAGATCAACAATAAAGACGACATTCTGTCTACACTCAAGGGCTGGGTCTAGCGTAAGCCCCAGGACTTGGGACAGCAGCTGCTCCCACCTGAGGGCTGTCCCTGGATTTCTGAGACACAGCCAACAATAGCAGGGTTATCCCGCTCCACAATGCAGGTGGCTCTGGGCGCTCGAGTGTAATTACCCAGAGTGTCTGGGCTCAGGATGACGTAGCCCTGCCCACCCTGCTGTCAGACACAAGAGCACTTTGTGGCACCCAGACTGCCAACCAAGGGCGCTCGCAAGGCTGGGAGAAGTCTCCTAGAACATTCTCGGCATCCTGGTGGACTGACTATGGGAGCCGTGCCAGGCCACCCGCTTGGTGCCCCAGGGGTTGGTAGGTCTCTGGAGGCTCCTGCTCTGCCACCCGGCCTTGCACAGGGAGGACGGGCACCGTCTCCTGCTCTCTGGATGAATCACAATGTCATGGGTCATTCAGCCCAGGCTGGCCACATGCTTTTTTCCTAGCGAGACGCCACCAGCAGATGACAGCTGTGGAGATCCAATTCCTCCCCTAAATGGTAAACGGCCAATTCAATTTGTTCTACCACAGAAATCACCATCCCTGGGCAAAATGGTTTCAGTACCTGGGCCCAGAGGGACCTGTGATGTCACAGCCCACAAGGGGCACAGGGCAGGACTACAGTCCCTTGATGTACACCCTGCATGCCTGGACAGGCTGGGCAGGGCAATGCCTGGGCAAGGGCCGGGTGGACAGGAAAGGAGCCGCTGGGCCTGGGCCACCTGCCTACCCTGTGCGTGTCAACTGCACGGGTTCCTGTCTCCTGGGCTGGGACACGGAGCTCGGGAGAGTGGAGGCCCCAGACATCTGTCTCCTCCTGGCACTAAGCCCTGTCCCTAGCATGCTGGGAGGCACCCTGTGGCTCTGCCATGGCCTCAGGGCCCAGGTGCCTTGGCCTCCAGCGCAGTCCCCAGGCATGTGCAATGGGAGCTCAGGACAATTAGCTTCTGTGACCTGCCTCACCTCTGGCCACCTCAGCCCCACTCAGCTCACACCAGGACAGTGGGGATCGCTGCCGGTCTAGGGGAGCCCCCGACACGGAGCCATCACCCAGAGCGCTGAGGTGAGAGGGAAGCGGCCCAGCTGAGGTGGGAAGAGCTCAGGCTGAACCCTGACCTCATGTGCCCAGGTCTCACACGCGCACACATGCGCACAGGGATGTATGAGACAGATGTACACAGGTGCATAGGCGGACACCCACAGATGGGTGCCCAGACACGCAGACAGGCACATACAACTGTGCACATGGGCATACACACGGAATCACACACATAGACACACACACACACACACACACACACAGAGACACACACACATTTACCTGTTTGACAAACGTCCAGCAGGACAGAAGAGACAGAAGGAATGCAGTTACGGATTTCTGCACACAGGGATGGCACATACCACCCAGGCCTGAGCTCAGTTCCCAAGGGCTATTCCGAGACGGGCTGAGAAGTGGACCAGAGAGGGCCGCAACGCAAGCTGTCTAGGGGAGGACTGATGAGCAAGGTCCCGGCTGTACTGCTGACACTAAGACTTTTGTCCCCGAGGTCACTGCAGATGAAAACCTGGGGATGTGAGGGCCTCTGGCCACAAGCCCGGGCCAGCACCTTGCGTGAGGGGACCCAGGGACACAAGGTGCTTGAGAGCTGCATGTGTGAAACTCTTCCACACTGGGGCCAGGTGGGCACCTGCAGAGGTGAGCAGCTCTCCTTGAAAGAGAGCAACTGTCTCCATTTTGACTGAGCCTGACCCTATTCCCTCGTATTGAAATGTACACAGCTGGCTAGGACTTCTCATTATCCTTTCGATTGGCCTTAAGCGGTGTGTATTGGTCTAGCCGAGGTGCTGGGGGTAGTTTATGAAGATGGCACGCGTATTTCCCTGATGACAGGACGAAGAGCCAATGTTCCACAGTGTCAGCTGGGATCGAGCCTCGAGATAGAGGCTATGACTTCCTGAGGCGTGACAGATTACACATCAGAGTTGAAGCACCAGACCCCCAAAATATTAGATTCTATCTCAATAGAATAATGCAAATTACTTCCTTTGTAAATCTCTAAATATGGTGGAGGTTGAATGCAGGCCTCCTACCTAGCCCATCCCACAGCTCACTTTCTTCCCATAATTCCCTTCGGAGTTCACCTTCTCACAATTTCCTTCAGTGCTCACCTTCTTCCCAAAATTCCCTTTCACTAGCCACTTCCCCTTCTCCAATGAATAAAACCTGAATGCAGCCCTGGGTCACCCTCTTTGTTCCAGAAACCACTTTCATGGTTGGACCTAGGGCCCCTTGGCTCCCTGTTAATTGTATAAATATGTTTTAGTGTCTTCGTTATTGCCGTGGGTTGTGCTGGGAGTGGTAGATTGGAATTAACTTGGTAGAATTCCAATAACGAATTTTTTGGATTGTAAGTTTAGATTTCTTGGGCAGAGGTGAGAACCAGAAAGGAACTCCAACAGGCACCCACGGGCACCGCCGGGCAAGGGCAAAGGCAGGGAAAGAAGAGGCCTCGGCTTTTTCCATCAAGGAAAACAACTCTCACTGTTTTTAGTGAACCCCCCTGGAGCCTGAAAGGCCTAAGTGGAAACTACTTGTGATGCAAAAGACTAGAAAATGGGGTGCCTGGAAATAATCCTCAAAGTGCTTAGGAGCTGCTGCCTGGAGTTTCAAGGACCACGGTGGAGAAGGCCAAGAAGTGGAAGAGAACGTGCTCGAGAACGCAGAGGTTCTCAGAGCCTCCAGACTGAGGCTGGCAGGATAGGGGCCCGTGGCCTGCATCCCAGACTCAGCCTGCCCTGGACAGTGCTGCTGCCAGGATCACCTCCCCGAGCGGGCAGGAAAGTGGGGGCTGGAGAGGTATCCCCGGTGGGAACCCCGTGGGAAACGGGCCGCACCCAGCCCTGTGCTCCTGGGCCTTGAATGGTCCGATTGTGCTGCAGCCCAAGGAAGCTGCTCACATTTCTGTCTTTGTTCCCACTGGAGAACCAGGGGAGGGCAGAGGAGGCGGTGTGGTGAGCCACACGTGCCCCTCAGTGGTGTCCTGGGAGACCCCACGCCTGTGCCGTGCTTACCTGGAGAAGGAGCCTGGATGACGCGCCAGCGGTGGCCTCCATGAGCACGCTGTCTTCCTTCCGGGTCCGAAACATGAGCCCCAGGTACCATGGCACAGAGATGGTGATGTCCAGGTCACTCCAGGACACGAGGCTCTCACCACTGAAGCGTTGGGGGTGGGGCATGACTGTGGGCAGAGAAGGGGGCCTCAGGACTCCTCCCCAGATCAAGTGGGCCTGGAAGTACCCTTTTCAGTTGCCAGGGACAGGGCAGGCCTGCAGTGGATCCTGGGCCATTTTAACACAAAGGCCAGTCTCAATTGTGTCTATATCAAGCCTGGTCTCCAGAATCCAGCAAAAGCTCTGAAGATTCTGACCTCAAGAGTGCTGTTGCCAGGCAGAGCCACAGCCCCTTGGTTTGAACAGAGTACAGCTGCAATCAAGGTAGCAGATGCCAGCCTGCAGCATGACCTGGGCAAGGGCTGAGTGCTGCCGGCCACCAAGGTCCCAGATGACTGGGGCACTATGGAGGAGGCTGGGCACGCACAGCCTCATCAGGAAACCCATGGCGCTGGCCTCTACTGCCCTCGCCTGTGGCCTGGCCTGCTGTCAGAGGGCCAGGACCCCCGTCAGCGGGACCTCATAGTCACAGCACAGGGCTCGCAGGTGCCAGGTGGCTCTGCCTCTGCACCTGAGTGTCAGGTGGGTGGAGCGGCCACAGAAGTCTGACCCCCGCCTGCAAGGCCTCATGTGGGATGATGCCTCCGCCTGTCACAGATAACGCCGAGGGCATGACACCATGTCACACCACACACCCACTGTCAGGCGTGCCAGCCTCATGCAGCATGGCCAGGGAAGCCAGCCTCAGGCTGCTGCAACCTCCTGCCCATCCCCCTGGACAGAACCAGGCACCCCGAGGCTCCCAGCTACTTTTCCCTGGGAATCTGGGGTGGCCCTGGGTTCCCCATAACAGACACAGTTGCGCAGTCCCATGGGTGCCTGAGCTGATGCAAACTCGGGTGCAGAGCAGCTGGCCAGCTCTGCCAGGACTCAGGCCACAGGACAGGAGCCAGCGCTGCCCCATGCTGGGGCGTATTGGGTGGTTCTGACTCTTCTCAGAGCTGTTCCATGGGGCCTTTGGCATGCCCATGTGGACCCAGCCTACATGCCCTGCTTTTAAGCAAGGGTTGGTGACTTTAAAAATGAAGAGACCAGCCAGGCACGTAGGCTTGGAATCTCAGCACTCTGGGAGGCTCAGGTAGGACGATCACAACTTCAAGCCCAGTGTAGACAACCTTGTGACTTTAGAACTGGTTTGATGTATTTATTTTTGTATTTTAGGGAACAGTATACAGGATGTTCAGGGTCTCACTACTAGATTGCACTTGTAGTGACCCGCCTCTTTATAGCCTCCCAAGAGCTGGGATTGCAGTTGCGCACCACCACGTCCAGTCTCAATTGCCGTTTCAGTGAGCCCCGGGGATGGGGTTGGCACAGTAGGCCTAGGGATCAAATCCCCAGCCCCTGCACCTGCTTACAGGTCAGCTATTTGGCTGGTCCTAAATCTGGTTTTAAAAATAACCCATTTGCTAAGGATATAGCTTAGCAGTACAGTAACTGCCTGGAAAGCACAAGGTTGTGAGTTTTATTCTTGGCTCAAAAAAATTATAACATGTTTAAAACATTCATAAAATGTATAAAAAGGGCTGGGGGTGCAGCTGACTCAGTGTCAAAGCCTTGGATTCAACCCACAATACCACCAAAAAGTACAAAAACACAAAAATGCCTACTTAGTATTATGTGGCTTCAAACTGAATTTGCTGCTAAAAACCAGCCTATGACATCACAGGATGCAGGGGTTGGGTAGGGTGGGACAGAGGCCCTGCACCTGCTATGATGGATCCTCAAGCAGCTGGCTGGGGGTGTCCTGGGAGTGGGGGCTATGGAGGCACGTGAGCACTCTGTTCCACCAACACACACATGGGCACACACAAACGCACACGCATGTGTGCACACACATACAGCCCCCCACCGCCCCCTTGCTCACCTTGCTCGCAGTTCTTGCCCCCAAAGTGCAGCGGGCAGCGGCACAGGTAGGTGCCCCAGCGGTTCACACAGGTGCCCCCGTGCTGGCACACAGCAGCCTTGCAGAAGTTCTTCTGAGCTGCACAGCCTGGCAAGGCAGAGCGAGGCAGCCTCAGTGCTGAGGAAGGGGATTGAGCAGCCCGGGTCACTTACTCTGGGCTCCAGTGCCCCAAGCCACAGTGGCAGCAGACCTGGGCATCAGGGACACACTCAAGTCCCAGATTGGGGTGTCTGGGTCATCCCTGGCCTCACACCAAATGTTCTGCAACCCTGGGGCTCCTCTACAGTGAGAACATCCTCCAGCAACATAGAAGACTCCAGGGTGCCCTGGGGAGCTGGCAGACACTGCCCGGGCTACCACACATACCTGCCCTGGTGCCATTGTTGGCGATGAACCCGGCCATGTCCACATTCTGACCATCGATCGACAGGTTGCGCATGCAGCCCACAAATTGTCGGTTGCGCACAGGGAAGTCTTCTGGCAGGTTGGGGACGCCGCCTAGGAGCAGGGGCCCCGTCAGGTCCAGGGACCTGGGGAGGCAAAGTTGGGCTTGGTGATGTCCAGGCAGAGAGGGGCAGCTTCTGCCCCCAGGGATGGACGCTGCCCTGGCGGAGTGGGTAGTGACCACATGCCAGGACAGAGGACGCACACTGCCACCGGGGCCACATCAGGGTCCTCGCAGCCTCCTGGGCCTCGATTTCCAACCTCACCCCACATCCTGACAAATGGCAGTTTCAGGCTAAGTGGCGCCCCCAGGGTCACCCATCCTCTCCTCAGCTGGAAGGTGGGCTGCAGGGGGATAGAGCTCTGCCTGTCCCCATGTGTAATCCACATGAAGGCCACCTGGTGTCCCTAGCATGCACCAAGTGCACTGGTCAGGCTCACCCTCTCAGGCTGGTGTCACAAAAGGAGAAAGGTGACAACAGCTCTGCGCGTCCACATTGGGCCTGAGTCAGGGCAGCCCCGGGGACCTCTGAGTCCAGCACAGAGACACAGTCACGCCCTCTCACAGCGTTGGAGTCCAGGGACTGTGCCTGATGGACAAGCCCTTGAAGATGGGGCTGTGAGGGCCTCCAGGTCACCAACCCGCGGTCACAGCCTAGGGGCTGTCCTGGCTTCTCCCTGACAGACTCTCAGGGGACCTCTACTAGGAGGGTCTAGTGTCTCAGAGGGAAGGTGCTCCAGTCCTAGGGATAAAAAGTGTGCACACACCACCTCCCCAAGGTGACTGGCATCTGTAGCCGCAGCTACAGTGTGTGCAGCCCCCCGGTCCCCCAGGACTCAGCTCACTTCTTGGAGCCGCTCTGGGTGCCCTGGGCAGCGCAGCTGTAGTTTCCAACGTAGCTGCCGAAGTGCACGGCCACGGCGGTGTCGCAGTCATCCACAGTCACCACGGCCACCTTCTCCCCGGATGGCCCGTGGGGCAGGCCTAGGCGGCCGATGTTAGGCTGTGGGAAGAGAAGGTACAGGGGAGGTCAGTGCCTGCCTGGTGCCCGCTGGCCTCAACCTGCAGGACTCTGCAGGACCCCAGGACTCTATAGGGCCTCTGTGGGTCTTGGTGGAGTAAGGAGGAGGAGCCAGTGGCACAGGGGCTGTCGTGGCACACGGTGACAGCCCACACTAATGCCAAGGCCAGCCCCAGCCACATGGCCCATGAGTGAGGGGTCATATCCTCCCGAGAGCCCAGCTGAGACCTGAGCACCAGCCAGAAAGGACAAAGGTACAGCCCGGGGCCCTGCTGAAGCCCCACTGCTCTTCTGGGGATGTCTCCACGCCTGGGTTCCTTGCCAGCCCTGTCTAGGTGCCCTCACAGCTGGCTCTGCTGGCCCGCAGCCTGGGATGCGTCAAGTGAGGTCTCAGAGTCCCAGCCCTGACATCTCGCCAGCTCTGGGGTCCATGTGACTATAAAACACAACGCACTCTCGGGCTTCCTCACGATGCTGTGGGCAACAGTGCTGAAAATTTGGACCCAATTAGCATATCCTCGCTGCCTTTTAATTGGGAAATAACTAGCAGTTCAGCTGACAAGAAATCTTAATCTAAAGGAAAAAGGCCTCTGCTTGATTGACGGCCCTGGGGGGAGGGCAGGCAGCACTTGAGCTGCTGTCACGGAGTGCGACCAGGTGGCTGGGCAGTGTGACTCCAGGGCTCCTTCCATCCAGGCGGCCTCCCTGGAAGCAGTGCAGTGCACAGCCTGCACAGTTGTATGTGGCAACCCCCACCGAGCTCTCCTCCTGCCATCAGGCAGCCCTGACCTGAATGAGACCCACTGACACTTCTTGGCTCCTCTGCACAGAGTATAAAGATTTATCAGGAGATCCGTCCTCTCTTTCAAAGGGACTTTGAGGGTGATGTCACCACAGGACAGCCCTCCTTAGGGAGAGAGAAGGGAGGCTTTCACACCGGGCACTCGGGCCGTGGGCGTAGCTTACACCTTCGGTGAGCTCGGCTGCCTGGCAAGCACTCTGCATGGGGCCAGTTGAAGGCACGCTAGGGACCGCCCACCCTCTCCCTGGACTGCAGACTGCGGGGCAGTGTGAATGCTCCACAGGGCCCTAAAGCAAGGAGCGCTGTACCGGGAGGTTCGCACCGCCCCTCCCAAGCTGAGCCGGACACAGCTCTGCAGGGCAGAACTCGCATCTCTGGGGAGAGGAGGCCTTTGAGAGGCCGAGCATGCAAAGCTGCAACAACTCTTTGCCAACGCTGACAGCCAAGCCCTCGGGGAAGAGCAGGAAGGAGGGGCAGGGGTGTGGAGAGGGCAGAGAACCTGCCCGTGTCCCAGGGCACAGGGCAAGGGCTCCCGGAGCTGATTCACACAGCCTCACAGTTCGCAAAGGTGGAGGCAGCCCAACGTCCACAGATGGGCAGAGGGGGAAACCAGCCTATCCACATGGTGGAATACTACTCAGCCATAAAAATGTCAGCTGACCTCTACCTCCACTTGGGCAATCCTGGGGGTGCTGTGTGCCATAAGAAGAGCCCCTAAGGGCTTGCGATCTGCCCACACCAAGATTCCTGATGCGACAGCTGCACCTTGGACAGTGTCACCTTCCCAGTGTCCCTGCCTCCCGGCAGGGTTTGCTGGGCCATCCAGCAGCTGAGGGCAGGTTTTGTGTGTGCACAAAAGCCCTTGGTCCACGCCAGCGCTCACGTTTCTGGGCTGCCAACGATCCTGCGCCGGGGCCAAGGGGTCCAATTAC
>PVKN010000579.1:0-71618 GCA_004027915.1 Capromys pilorides
TCCACAGTTTTGACAGCATCATTTCCGCCTTTAAATTAATTTATGTTAATTCTGTAAAGCTGGATGCTTGGGACAGTGTCTAACCGAATTCCACATGAAAGCCTCCTAGGAGGAGGGAATCTCTGTAGGTGCATTGTCTTCCAACTTGACATTTGTGTTCCATGAGGGGAACACAGATGAGTCCTTGAGCCCAAGACAGAGACGGAGCTAAAGTTTTCATTAACTGTGTGTTTGGGAAAATCCGAGTTTGCTTCCTTCCTATGGCTCAAGTCTGCTTCCAGTTGTTAACTGGAAGTTCAGAGCCCGGTTAACATCTGGGCCCGGAAGTTGATGACCACAAAGAGAGGAGCCCACTGCAAGGACACTGCTGGGTGTCTGTGACCACCTAGGCAGCCAAGATGATGAAGATTCTCTGCTGAGGGTGCAGTTGCCAAAGATCTTCCCCGAAAGCGTTCACATAAAGAGGCCAACAACATCCCAGAGTTCAGTATAACTTTAGGGAGTGTGAATTATTAAAGATGCTTTCACACTTATGATTTTGCAACATCTGGTCACCTTGCAAACTGACGGTGTCGTGTTTTCACAGACATGATTAATGCCTAGAGTGACATGTTTTATTCAGCTTGTGTCTGTTGTGCTTTAACCACGCAACACTCAAGCAGCGTATTGGCTATCGTGGGTGTTGCCTGGGCATGTTTCATGTCAATCAGTTGATTCTTATATTGAATAGTTTGGTACAATGGTCCTTTTGACATTTCCTATAATTTTATAAAAATAATGAAAAAAATATGCAATCTTTAGTCATCCTGTATTTAGGTAATTGGACTGGTGAGTGGTTATGGAAGCTTTCTAGGTACAAAGAGGTGAAAAACAAGAAAATAAAGATTTCATGGAAGTTGAGAATAGAATGGTGGTTACCAGAGGGTAGAAGGAAGGATATGGAGAGGATAATCCTAAATTAGAGTTAGTCGGGAGTGTGAACTCTGCTGTGCTGTTGTATGGACTGTTGTATGGACTGTCCCTACAGGACAGAGAAATGTAGAGAAACGTGTTCTACATTTCAAAATACTAGAAGAGGGTTGGGAAGATGGCTCAGCAGCTTAAGCACCTGCCTGGCAAGCACAAGGTCCAGAGTTCTATCCCTGAAACCAAAAAAAGAAAAACATATAGCAGAAAAGATTTGGGAAGTTTTCACCGTAAAGAAATGACAAGTGTCTGAATAGATGAATATATTTAACCAGGTCTTCTACATTGTAGTGTAGGCATTCCTTATGTGATACTGCTTTCATATGTGTAATTTTATGGTTTTATATATCAGCTTAAAAATTAAAATAATTTAATTTTGAAATGAATAAGAATTCCACAAATATAAGTAGCAGTAGTTAGAAAGCTGGAAGTATTCAGAAACATTAATGAAAACTTAAACATTTAAATTTCTCTAACATGGGAAGTAAAACTTCTTATTAGAAATTAATCTAAAACAGGTTTATTGATTTTCTTATTTCTGTGCTCACCAGCTGGATTTATATTCAATTCTGGTTTATATTCATTTATCTCTGCCTAGTCCTGGAAAAGAATATAAATTATGCCTGCCTCTGTCTAGCAACCCAGAAGGCCCTGGATTTGAAATCGAGAGTGACCTGGAGTTCAAGGTACCACCTACCTGAGCTAGAACTTCTGCTATGATTCAGTATTTAGAAGTGGGTTGCTGTGGTTTGGATATGGTTTGAGTGTGTCCGCTACACATTTATGTGTTGGAAGCTTGGCCTTCCCTCTGGCAATGTTACAAATGGCAGGATATTTAGGAGGTAGGGCCTAGTAGGGGTGTGGAGGTCATTAGGGGTGAGGTCTTGGAAGACACTGAAATAGTTCTCAGGGGATGCAGGTTAATTGTCTTGAGAAATTGTTATAATGGAGCAAGGCTGGCCCTTCCCCAGCCTCTGCCTGGCCTCCTGTCTCACCATTAGATACCTCTCCGTCTTGGATACATTCTGCTCCTCACATCATTTAAGGTCCTCTCCAGAGCCAAGCTGGTGCTGGCTCAAAGGAAGTACCCAGCCTCCTGTATTTTGTAGTAGTGGAAAATTGACTAATATGCAGGTGAACTGTCCTAGGATGAAATTATATGGGGAATTTAATCTGCGAAGTGAACTCAAGTAGAGAGGACAGGGACCCAAGGGTGGACTTCATGATCGTTTTTAACTAGGGCACTTGTGGACAGAATAATCAGAAATCCTCTTTGGGCCATTTAGGTAAGAAAGGAGAAGTGAGTAGAGGTTGTGGCTGTGGGCTTGACTTATGGATCCCACGGGTATCCTCCCCTGAGGCTGGGGTCTCGGAGGCCATGTGGAACCCAGAAAGCCCCCACCCCCGCCTCCTCCTGTTATACTTCTCCTAGGGTACTTTCTCTGTTACTAAGTCCATGCAGTGGAAAGTAGTCATTGTCAGCTGCTTCTGAGGTTATCCCTTGCTCTGAAAGGCAGCCAGAGAGTAATGTGTTATCCCAATTCCAAAGACCATCTGATTGCCTCAACTCTAGCTGGGGCTCACCTAGGGTAACTCCTCTACCTAGGGACAAGGGCATGTTGGGTAAACATGGCTGCTGTGTTACCCTCCCTGTGAAGGAGAAGAATGTTTAGGAATGAATCTCAAAGCAGACAGCAGTGGGAGAGACTTATAAGAAACAGCAAGATGTAGCAATATGCATAAATCAGGAAAGTTCTAGGAACAGTTGATAGTAATTGTTATTTGAACACTGTTGAGATCTTTGGGTGAAATTTTACTTTTCGGTCTTAGTAGGGTCTCAGAAAATCCTACCCTAGATGGATGGGACATAGTCAGACCACTTTCCAGATTGCTAAGGCCGTAATCTCAACCAGTGGCCCAGAACAGCAGAATCATCGTGGGATTGGGGAAAGAGAAGAATTGGAAAGGGAAAGGGAAGAGTTGGAAGCGCATATTCTTGAGCTCTACTCTAGACCTAGCTGGGCATTTTGACAGGCTCTTCCAGTGATCCTGACAGCTAAGGCTTTCAATGCGCTCTGCTGAGGAAATTGCGAGAGAAATAAGATTTGTCCAGCTGAAAAGAATGCTTTAGGTTGAAGGTAATAGAGAACAAAGCTCTATTAAATGCTCCTTTTCCTTTTGAAAAGGAACCATTTCTTTAGTGGAGAACCTTTTTAATTTATTATGAAATGATGGTATCTGGGAACCATTTTTTTTAGTAGAGCACACATACCTAATAAATCAAGATAGCGTTGGTTGTGAGCCTCGGAGAATTGTACTTCTTTTCAACCTTCGTTGCTGTTTAATTTCAGGTTTATTCACTGGCATTCTTTTAGGAAACCAACCTGTTCTGCCTTTCTCATCTCCAAACATAATCAAAGACTTTACTGCTCTAAGGAATTTTAAAAGAGAAATTAAAGATGTTAGCTAAGTCATTTCTGAGGGCAACAGCTATTGACTTCCATTTGGTAGTCTTCTTTGACCATTATGTTTTAGCAAATATTTTAAGCACTGCATATTAATCAGCCTTTCTGTCAGTGTGACAAATACTTAAAATAATCAATTTTTAATGAGAAAGTATGTTTCAGCTCCCAGTTTTGGAAGTTCTAGGCCTTGAGGAGTTGGCCTTATTGCTTTGGGCTTGTGATGATGCGGCACAACCTGACAGGATAAGATGGCAGAGCAAAACATCTACCCTTGCATCCCGGAAGCAGAAAAGAGGAAGAGGCAGGGCCCAAGGTCCTTAATCCCCCAGGAATGTGTATGCAGTTAATTTGCAGACCTTGCCCTAGGCCCCACCTCTTAAAAGTTCCACCAAGGGCAGCCCTCTGGGAATAAGCCTTTAACACACAGGCCCCAGGTACACCTCCAATCCAAATTGTAACTCAGGGTCTTCAGTTACAATCTGTAAAGGTGGAAAATATGTCTTAGTTCCATGTTTGTGACATCACACAATTGCCTTCATTAGCCTTACAAGTTATCCAGTTAAATGGTAGAGAAGATTGTGGCCTGGTATTAGCCAGTTCTTAGTGACTCTGCTTGTTTACATGATGCTGAAGGTAGTCCCTACCTTATTCCTAAAGTGATCAAGTAGATACATTAACAAATATATGCAAACAGTCAGAGTAATTTAGAAGTACATGTAGACAGGCATGTTGTTCATTTATCTTTACTTATTACATTATCAAATATATGGTACTAAAAATTCTTATCTTTTGCAAGGGACAGAGGGCATTCTAAGGATTGAACCCAGACCTTTGTGCTGAAAGGTCCCCAGCACCCCACCCCACCCAGCCCTCTTCTGTTTGTATTCTTTTTTTTTCTGTTTTTTAAGACAGGGAGTTGCTAAAATTAACTAGGCTAGGCACAAAATTGAGATCCTTTTGCCTCACCCTCCCAGAGTGTTGGGATAATAGGCATGTGCCGCCATACTCTGTTGGCTACTGAAAAACTTTTTTTTCTGGCACCAGGAATCGAACTCAGGGCCTTCTGCTTGCCAGATAGACGCTGTGCTGCTGAGCTATATAACCTGGCCCCATTATTAAAAATTTTAACAAAAAAGATGATAAAATGGCAAGGTCTAATTAGTCTGATATTATACTCATTTTAACATTTTTTTTAACACTTGGAGGAACCTACTGAATTCAGTACCCAATAAAGCTTTGTGTATTTTAGGTTATGTGTTAGAAGGATTGCATAACTGTTTTAAAAGTATCCCATTTTGTTAATTAATTAATTAATTAATTTGCTCTAGTCAATGAAGGGAAACTTTATTCAGGCCCGAGGGCTGCAGGCATTGGGCAGGTGGTGCCTTTCTGGACAAGGGGCTAGCTGAGCTTTACTTGACCTTCTTCTTGGGGTGCAGGTTGTTGGTGTGGCCACACTTCTTGCAGCACTTGACAGCATGGGGGTGCAGGCAGGCAGGGCGCTTGTGGCAGATCATTTCGTCTCAGTTGTACTTCTGGGCGAGCTGGCGCAGGGACGGCTGGATGATGCCACCTCACAAGCGAAGCACCAGGTGCAGGGTGGACTCTTTGGATGTTGTGGTCAGAGAGAGTCCCCCAGTTGTTTACCGGCAAATATCAGATGCTGCTGTTCAGGGGGAATGCCCTCCTTGTCTTGGATTTGGGGTTTGACATTCTTGATGGTGTCACTGGGCTTGTCCTCAAAGGTCATGGTCTTACCGGTCAGGGTCTTCACAGAGATCTGCATCTCGGCATCTGCTGCTCAGCTGCCTCGTTGAAGAGAAAGAGGACTAGCCACCCATTTTTAAAAATGCCTTTATGAAAGTAGAATTCAAATACCATAAGATTTACTCATTTAAAGTAAGCAATTTCATTTTTTTGTACCTTGTACGTTGAGAATTGTGTAACAGTCACCAGATCTAGTGTCAACGTATTTTTCAATATCTCCCTCCCCTCAAAAAGGAGTCCATCCCTGTGAGCAGTTACTCTCTCTCCCCAGTACCAGTTCGACCTTGACCTCGGGAAGCCACAAATCTTCTGCCTTGTTTCAATGGGTTTCTCTTATTCTGGACAGTTCAGATGATTGAGATTTATACAGTCTGTGGTGTTTTGGGGTCTGCCTTCTTTCACTTCGCATGTTTCCAAGGTTCGTGTACTTTTATTACCCCTCTACTCGCTTTTATGGCTGGATTTTATTCCATTGTCGTCTCGTGCCCCATTTTCCTTACCCATTCATCCATCAGTGATGACATCTGGTTTATTTCCCAGTCTTCGCTACTGTGAACTTCCACGTATAGGGTTTTGTGTAGACTTACGTCTTCATTTTTCTTGGGCATGTACTAGGAGTGCACTTGCTGAGTCGACTTTTATGTTTGGAGGACCTGCCAGCTGGTTTTTCCATAGCAGCTGCACCATTTATGTCCCCTCTAATGATATATAAGGGTTTCAGTTTATCTGTACCTTTAGCGAGACTTGTTGCTGTCTTGATGATTAGAACCATTGTCGCAGAATGAGCTAGTGTTTCCTGGTGGTTTGCATTTTCTTGGTGACTAACGACCTTTGAGATAGTTTCCTGTGCTTGCTGACTGTTTGTGTGTCTGCTTTGAGGGAGTGTTGCTGCAAGGTTTTTGCAGTTTTTAATTGGCTTACTTGTCTTTATATTTGCCTTTTTATTCTTGAGTTGCAAGAGTTCCTTACGTATTGTGAACAGAATATTCCCCATTAGATAAATGCGGCTTACGAGCATTTTCCTCTTCCACTGCCTGTCTTCTCACTCTCCTGGCAGTGTCTGCAGCAAACACGTTCTTCCTGCTTAAGAGCATCCAGCCCATTTCCCATGATTCCAAAAATTAAGTGAAAATGCAGACATGTTTAATATTCAGAGGAAAGCTTGACTGTAATTATATATAGGTGACATAGTGATATTTAATGTTCAGATATTAAGTCTGCAAAACATAATTTATTAAATAATGCTTCCATAGTGGAGTTAACTCTTGATTTTTATATTTGGTAGTAGAGCACTTTAGGTGATAGCCAAGAATACTTCCAAGCCAACTTTTCAAATGATTTGTATTGAATGTCACCACCAGTGGACTTACCACCTTTCTCATTGTTGTGATCCTGAGCTCTTCTGAGCAGTGTCTGTCTGTCTGTCTGTCTGTCTGTCATCTATCTGTACACACACATGCATATATACATATAAAAACATTCGACTGGGAACTGTTAGATCTGAATAAAGAACTAAGACTACTTGAAAAATTAGATTTGGAGATAGAATACCAAAATTTCATCCAAATAAGGAATAGATCCATTTAATTGCATAAACATTGGACCTGCTTCTAAATGCAAAGATTTCTTTCTGTAAAGGTCTACATCTGTGGAGCTCAGAGGTTTCGCAGTGGTATTACCATCCTGTCCATTTGAGCTGGATAGACTAGGAAGTAGCTGTAGGCAGCTCTGAAAGACTGTCCTCTTCTAACAAGAAGTGCAAACTTATTTCCAGGAGGCCAGCTCATCCCCAAGCTTTGACCAGTAGACCCTTCTGGTATTTTAGAATTCTACACAAAATTTACAAACCCTGAAACCTTTACACGCATGGCTGTTGTCTCCCCCACAGTAACAGAAGCTACTGGAACTCACACCCCCAGGGCCAGCAGCTCTGCATCTCCTCTTCCCCTTTTCCCCCTCACTCAGCAGTCTGCCCTTTATGCTTCCTCCACCTCCCACGCAAAGGCCTGGGACTCAAAATGATTGCACTCAAAAGAACTCTTGTTTTATTATCATTTCCCTATTGCAGAGCTGCATATGTTAATAAAGCCACGAAAATTTGTATTGGCTGGTGTTCCCAGAAACCAGGCAAGGAGGCCCAAAGAATTCGATGCGCTGTGCCTTCATTATAGATGCCTTTTCTGTTTGACTGCCTGGCTGCTGGGACAGGGTGGTGTCTAGACACAGCAGAGCTGGGGTAGGAAGATGGAGTAGGGTGGAGTGGAGTGGAGTGGAGTGGAGGGGCTCCAGATCTTTCTGTAGAATAGGAGCAACAGAGCTCAGAATGACAGCGAGGAGATGTGTCTGCAGGTTGGCTAGTTGCCCACCTCCTGTATTACTGTATTGTTTTCTCTTTCTGGCATAAGTGACTACAGACTCATCTTAACTCCAGCAAACTATGCCACAATTTACAGAGGAGTTGTTAGTAATATCTATTTGATAATAAAAACTAAGAGAAGCTTCGTTTCTTTGCAGATGCACGTATTTGAGCAACCAAACACTGTTCAGAGGACAAATTTCCTCCCAGATAGAAGCCGTGATCCTCACCTGTTCTAGTTTCCTGCGTCCCCCGACACATCTTCCTGTTCCCAGCCTTTTTGGCTATATATTACCCCAGTTATGCCCTTGTGACGATGAGCAGGACCATCGTTTAACTCAATGAGACAACTAGAACATTCTCATTCTGAAGTGGTTTCTCTTTTCATCACCATATTAACCTTTTACCCTTAACTTACTCATGTCAAAGAAGGGGAACATTAGCATGCATAATTAAACCCCATGGTACCATGCCCATCTGGGTACCTTCTGCTATTGGAGATTCACCTCTGGAGAGGGGAATCCTCATGGCTAAGGAGCCTGTCCACTGTCAAGTGGCTGAGTCACCCCCTGGGCAGAAGCCGTACTGGGTAGGGATGGGAGGGCCAGAGGATAATGTTAGGCTAAGCAACGATGGGACCATTGTACAGGAGAGCATCATACTAGCCCATGGATGGAAAATCTCCCTGGAGAAGATAGTTCTCTTTGGCTTTTGTTATAGGAAGACAAATGATTTAGATGCGATATTTTCTACTTCCAGAGTGAGGAGGGTCTAAGGTGTTCATTCTCAAGGGATCTTTGTTTTTCTCCCTAGTAATTCTGCTATTTCCTCCGTCCATGTATATGTTTCCCCCACCGTTAAACTATCCTGAGTTTGTGCTGTGGGTTGATTTACTTCCTTGTTTCTAAATACAGGACAACAGCTGGATTCAAGCACACTTCCTGATTTCCTGTGGCTTGCCATATGCTTGCATGGCGTATCCCCACCGCTGGGGAAGTGGGGAGGTGGTAGAATATATGCAGGTCCCATTGCAGTTTATCTTAAGTACAAAATCAGGTGGTGAGGTCACTGTTTAAAGAATAAATTATGCCTTTGTTTCCTTCCCACCAGCTATCGTCCATACCCCCACGACTCACACACTCTTTACATGTAGACATACATTTCCCTGTTCTGGCCACCAGCAACTGCTATTCTGGTAGAAAGCATTCATGGGGACAGCTTTTCAAGGCTTCCTGTGGTCCACACACAGGGGATGGTAGCCTCTCTACTCTAAAGGGAAAGAGACCCTCAGCAGAGGCAAGGATTAGTGAGGACTAGAGTTAAAATTGCATGGACTTGGGGGGCTCATTTGAGAGCAAAATCACCTTACCTCATTCTGTGCATTCAAATACTGAGAAGAATCTTCACTTGGCCTCCAGTGCCTGCTCAGCCAACATTTTGGGTGATACATGTAATGTTGTTGTTGTTTAAAAAAAAAAACAATATTTCTTTCTAAAGAGTTGTAGGAAATAAAGAAAACTGGGGGATCAGTAAGATGTTTTATTCAGGACAATCAGCTGTCTCTTGTCAATCCCTCATTCTAGCCGCATTGCATTTTGCACCCTGTTTTGGTTTTGTTTCATTTCATTTTTGCAATGCTGGGGACCAAACTGTCACTCAGCTATCATGGATCCTTGCTTTGGTGATCATGGAAATTAAAACCAAAGTGACTGTATGAATTTATAGGGCAAAAGCTTTCACTGGAAGATGACAGGGATGAGAAAAGGATTCCAGCTCCAGCAGAGTGGGAGAGAGCACACTCTGAGGAAGATCAGATGGCCCGTTGGCCAAGGAACAGAGACTGGCTTTCAGGGGTGCTGTGGTGGGCTGTGCTCTGGTCCGTCATTATCTCATCCTGTTTTCTCAGCTTTGGAGGAATCTTCGTGACTCCAGGAAAGTTTGGTTCCCACAAGAGGAATCCTCGTGATTTGGGGCAGTCTCTGTCACAGGAGGCTGCCCTGGAGTCCAGGGTGACCTCCAGTTTAAGGAATGGAGGGAGGCTTCTGGTGTTCCCAGTCGACAGGGTAGGTAATTTAGGGCCAAAAGGATTATTTTGCCAACTTTTAGATGAATGGCTACCATGGCTATATGCAGAACTGAAGAAAAAAAATTCACCTAGAGTTTTATATAATGAAGGTCAAGGTTTGTTCCACTTGTAATTACCTATTGGCATCTTTAGGCCCAGGTGAAGACTCGTGGTTTTTAGCAACGTCTTGCTTCACGTGAATCCTTTAGTCCCTATTTCTTTTATCTTTTTCTTTTTTTTTATGTATTTAGTACAAAATCTACGAGGTCTCATTACACAGATCGGACTCATAATGATCTTGTTTTTAGCCTTTCAGGCTCTGGGATTGCAGGCACATGCCACTACACCCAGTCTCAATCACCCCCTCACCGTGCCCCATGAGCAGGGCTGGCATAGCACACCCAGAATCGAACCCCCAGCTCCTGTGTCTGTGTAAGCAGGTGCTTCAAAATGCTAATTCATCTGGCTGGCCTCTAAGTCCCTATGTTTTAATGAGTAACAGGCTAGAGGTCCGTGAGTTCATCGCTTGTCCGTGTGCTGGTCTCTGTGGTTCTCTGTCCCTGTGGTGGCCCCCGTTCCACAATGCAGGGCCTAACGTGCTAGATGTGCATTCTACCACGGAGCTACACCTGAGCCCTGCTGCCAGGTAAATCCATTCTCACTATGTTTAAAGCAGTGTCTGCTCTAAGTCTTAGCCCTTCAAGAAACCTCTTCTTACCTGAGAACTTTCCTGGAGACACCCACAGAGGAAGTGGAAGTCCTGTGTTTAACAGTAAGTGTTTGACTCTTAGGCTTGCTGACCCCTGCTCATTTCTGTCGGGTTGACAGGTCCCTGCTCTTCAGCGCCTGCACTAGAAAGAACACAGGAGCAGATAGAGGAAGGGGAATTCGAATGACTCATGCTGCTCACAAATAGCTTTGATTTTAACAGACATTTGGAAGAGCAGACTGAAATAGAGCTAAGTACAGGGTGAGGCTATCCATGCACAAGTCTTTAAGAAGGTTCTAGGAAGCCCAGTGGGCACATTACCCACCATCAGGAGGTCTCACCCAAGGACTCCCTCTGCAGGCATGATACTGGGAAACTGCCTGTCAAAAGCAAGACCTTGGTTGTTATCTGCTAACAGAATTTGACTTTCAACTAAAGTATGTGACGATTTCTTGGGGTTTCAATGAACTTTATTTATTTTTTATAATTTTTATTTTATTTTACTTTTCTTAAACCTCATGTATTTGTTTGTGTTATGGCCGGCTCAGCCCGCCCTGGGGGTGGGGCTGACGCAGCATGTGGTGCCTGGGATCAAGCCACGGTCCCTGCCGTGGCCTAAACTTTCCAAGCAGGTACTTTAGACTGCTGAGCCATCTCACCGGCCCCTCAATGAACTTTATACTTGAACATTTCTCTACGTTTTATCCATCCTATAATTTCTTCTTATGAGCCTCTGCTTTGTCTTATAGTACCCCCCCTTCTCTGCAGGGAATGTGTCACGGGACCCTTTATTCATACAGTACTGTACTTAGTGCTGACCCCTATAGATGTGTATGTGACTCCTATGCATACATTCCTGTGATACAGTTTAGTACATGAATTCAGCACATAAGACATGAACAATAATTAAACTTATACTAAAATAGAACAGTTGTAACAATATGCTGTATTCAAGTTAAATGAATGTGGCCTCTTCCACAGTATCTTATGTATTGTACTCACTCTTCTTATTGACTGACAACAACTGAAACTTTGAAAGTGAAGCCATGGAAAGCGCAGCTATAGCAAGAAGGAAGTCCTGTATTTCATTCATTCATTCATTCACTCATTCAATTATTCATCCATCCATCCATCCATCCATCCATCTAGCTATTCACTGAGATCTCCCTGTTTTGCAAACCTTGCTGTGGGTGCTATGTACACAATGGTGAACAGGTCAATGCCCTCACCTGGATGAGCCTGTGTTTTCCTCCCACCCCATGGGTTGCTCCCCGCTCACAGCTTACTCTGACCATCGCCTGTGTTACCATGCAACACGCCCTCCTGGAGACACCCAGAGGAACAGTCAGGGTTTCCATGCAGAGATACCCTTATGTTCAGTACTATTTATATTGGCTATAGTAGAGCATACTAGTCTCTATTAACATTATATATTAGTCTGTATTAGTGTTTGCCATGTAAGAAAAGCATTCTCAATTTGTTTGCCTCTACCAAAGACTTTTGACTGTTTGGAAGTGAAATTGTGAAAGACTTTCCCTGAAATGCAAAAGTTTAGTAGCATTTTCCGTTGCTGAGATAAAGCTTCCTTTGCACCTTTCTCTCTTAGCTTTAGGGATCCCTCAGTCCATTTCTCATTTGTTTGTGCATATAGCAGTAACCAGCCCATCACAGAGATTGCTCTAGTCTTTCTTTTGATATTTTTTTATGAGAACAGGAATTCTACTGAATTTTGAGGCATTCTATTTAAAACCACACACACAAACACGTGTGCATGCACACATCCATGAACATACATGTGTATGCACACCAACACTCTGCATATATAAAAACCTATTAATCATAATACATGAGGGTAGACAGGGCTTAGATTTATTAAATGCAAAAGAATAGTAATCTTAAATAGTTCTAAGTTTAGATCAGATACTTTAATTGACCCTCTGTTTCTGGCCTTTTAATGTAAAACAAGAAAAGCATATTCTGGACATTAGATAAAAAATAGGTTAATTTTTTAAAAAAATGACATCATTTGGAGTGTTACCAAATGGCCTATGTGCAGCCTTAATGCACCGCCTTAGATAATTTCTAGTGAAATCATTAAATGAGAAGAAAACAAGATGATTAGAAGAGGTTTTGCTTTAGCACCAGGACACTCAGAATTCAACAGATAATGACTGGGTGACCCCGCATCATCTGCTAGGATGGCAGAGCTTGTCTTCCTGCGGCTCCAGTAACCAAAAGATTTCAGTCTTGATTTTTATTTGCACACAAATGAAATCAAAGGGAGAATCTGTTAGACTGGAGGGACATATTTTCATTTGTGGTTCTCAGAATCAAATCAGAAACTTGCACTGCAGCTGGGAATCCATCTGAAACATTTATAAACACCCAAATGACATCTCATAGGCAAGGATGGGCTGCGCTGATTAGTGGTTGGCACAGTTGTGGTACATGAAGATTACTCTAAAAAGTGGCATAAGAGCAAAGCTATAAGTGTTCCGATCAGGTGCAAAACTATATATTTTTTATACTCTGAAAGACAACTTCCCACTCTGATTCTTTATCACCTTTAACATTAGCTTTTCCAGTACCCATTTGTTCCTTGTAAATTCAGAATGATTAATAAAATGGAACACCTGGTGCTCCTTGCTGGCTTTTCTTTTAAACCTTTCCAAGTTGATTCCCTGACCACCTCCACCTACTTAGCTGGGAGTCTGAATGTGCAAAACTCATTCTTCAGACTCCTGTCAGTTCTCTTTCCTGCTGCCAGGTAGTACACTGGTCTAGAGAGGAGATACTGGCTAATTTATGGTTTTAGTAATCAAACTCAGAAGTCAAAAATACCTTCAAAATGGTCTTAGGAGAAAAAAATCTGTTGGGTGTGTGTATGCCTGTGAGAGAAGAAAAGAAGAACTAGGTTTATGGTTTTAAGGAAAATTCTTAATGTTTATGTTACTGTGAAGTTTGGTTTCACCAGATGAAGAACAGAATTGATAGGTTGCAGATATTCCTCGCTTAATGACCTACCTGTTTAATAGCTTTTCAAACTTACGACTCGTATTATATATATATATATATATATATATATGATATAGATATATAGTTGTGTACATCTTTATAGAGCGCTAGTGTATTTTTTGATTCTTTGTTTATAGTACTGTCATTTTTGCTGGTTGTACAGTACTGTAGCTTATATTGTATATCACAGTACTGCATGTAAGAGTTATGCAAATAAAAGCAAAGCCATAGATTTGGCATTTCCTTTCATTATTTCTTTATTCTCAATATTGTAATGTATGTACTGTATACAATTCCTCATTAAGTTACCCATTCATTTAATGACCTGGTCACGTATCTGGGATTTGGTCGTTAAATGAGGAATGTTTATATGTAGTTTGATCCAGATCTCTGGTTGCCTTTCTCAGGGACATCATCCTGATCTCATGGTTTGCTTAGTTACTCCTGCACCACTGTGAATGAAATGTGTCTTGTGGGCTATGGGGGCGTGGGGGTGTAGGTGCCCACGTGCCCTGGAGGTCACTCATGGGTTTTCTGTTGGAAACGACCATTCTAGAAGGTTCTCATATATCTAGAAGAACTAGAAAGAAGTCTGTTTCACCCTTGCTTCTTTTTGTGAAGAGTGTGTCCCCTCTTTCCCTAGAAACATGACCAGTGTGTCTAAGAGGGAGGATGGGGTCTGACAGAGCTCATGCACCTCTCCAGAGGGTGCAGCGCCTATGAACAAGCTCCCATCTTCATGTCCTTCCTCAGAGCAGGGCAGGGAGCCTTTCCCCCACTGAAGACACAAGTGCTGTGGTCATTGTGAGGATGAATATAGGTCCACAGCACAGAGGCACGTGAAACTTCATATATAATTCCCCCAGAGAAGAAGCACATTCCAATCTAGTGTTGCAGAGAGCGTAAGATTTGTCTTAGCATATATGCAATTCTGTTCTTTTCCGGAGCTCAGATGAAAAAGCAGAGAGGGAGAAAACATTCAGGGCCCGAGCATCAGGTTCTCATTTCTCGTCACAAGAAAGGAGATGCATTTCTCCCCGATTCACTGGGTTCTCTCATGGCAGTTACAGGAAGAGGGAGCGGCTGCAGGGCTCACAGATGCTCGCTCCCACATTGCCTCTCTCTAAGGAGGAAAAAGCCAGACACAGTATCAGATGTCTGTGGAGTAACATTTCCACTTCTGCCTCCATCCTTGGCCTCTGCTCCAGCCGGTCTGGGGCTTAATTGTTCTCTGTGCAGCCAAGAAAACCTAGCCCAAGTCTTCATTCCATTTTGATTTTGGCAAGGCAGAAAGAGAAGGCAAAAGGAGAAGGCAGCTTGCCTTTATCAGATGCCAGCAAGTGCCAGGCCCTGGGACAGGGGATGGTGCCATGTGATCTCATTTCTGGTTCCTGCCCCGTTGTTTCCCTTCACCTGGTTCTTTTGGCCTGTGTGGTTGCTCCCAGAGCACTAAGTAATAAAGCCCAACACCTGCAGGAGTCAAGCTTCCTATGTGGAAGGTATTTTTTTTTTTGTTTTGGCGGGCTCAGCCTGCCCTGGGGGTGAGGCTGGCACAGCATGTGGTGCCAGGGATTGAACCACAATCCCTGAGGTTCCCTAAGCTTTCCTAATCGGCCACTTTAAACCGCTGAACCAACTCGCCAGCCCTGTGGAAGATATTTTTATGCCTAACCAAGACCTTTGTATCTGTGAGGGTGGTAAATTGGTGATGAAAGATTTTTAATTAATCTGATCGCTGGAGAGAGTGAAGGGTTTTAGCATAGCCTAGCTGCTTCCAGAGGCACTGCTAGTTCAGGACTGAGATCCTGTTCGATCTGGTGAGGGGATGGACGGTTCTTATTTACTTTAGTGTCCTTGCCAGTGTCATCCTTTGAGGTTCACTTTGTAGCATGAATGAGTGTCTGTCGCAGCCTATGGCACCAGGAAAAGGAGAACAGCGCGACACGCCTACCGTGAGCCTGCGGCAGGTGTCATGGGGTGAATGCACCGTAAGCGTTTCGACCACATAGGCCCTGCGCGAAGCCACGAGGATGGAAGTGGCCTCAGCGCTGAGCGCTCCCCTGAAGCACAGTCCAGAAGGGAAACCGATCTGTGGGGGATCATTTCCAGTGCGGGGCATCCCATGTTCGCAAGGTCTGCACAATCTAGACAGAGAACAGAGGAGACCAAGCAGCTGGAGGGCAAGGTGGGAAGGCTGCTCACAGAGGGGACCTCTGCGCGGAGGTGTGAAACCTGAGTAGGTGTTACCAGAGTCCTTCAGAAGGGAAGAGCACAGAAAGGGTGCGAGGTGAGCGACACGGCCTATTCAGGCAGCTGGAGTATTGCCATTGGCAAGCGCAGGAAGCCTCGAGGAGGAATGTCAAGGTGGGGGGCTTTCCATGGGGCAGGGAAGGACTTGTTGTCTGGGTGCAGGAACAAGAGCAGGAAAGCCACAGGAAGGGGCCCAGGAGATTAGTGGAATAAGTGCTTGCATGGCAAGTGCAGTGTCCTGAGTTCAATCCCTGGTACCACCAAAAATAATCAGTTACTCAGGAAAGCGCAGAGACAGGCATGGGGGCAGGGAACATGGTGCTGAGGGAACATGTCAGAGAGCTGACATGGTGCCCCCTGCACCCGGCTTCTCTCTGGATGACACCCGCAGACTGCCACCCCACATCAGACTGTTCCCTCTCCATGTCTTCCCTCCGCATCTTGTCTTCTCCTTCTCTTAAAGAGTAAATAACAATAGTTGCAGCCCATCTCTGCCCTCTGCTCGCTCTCCCTTGCGGATCTCACCCAGGTCCTTGGGCATTGAAGATTTCTGATCTCAGTGACACGAGTGTTCCTCCCTTCCTGCCCACGAACTCTCACCACCATCACTTCCTGCGGGGATCATCAAGATGGAGGCCAAACAGAAGTGAAACCTCCCTCTGTCTTTCTCCCTGATCTGTTTCCTCTGTTTTCCTCACACCTGTTCATACTGTTGTCCACATCTTGGAGGCTTGAAAAACTCATAGAAAAATTATATTTATCTCACATCTCACTGTTTCTTACCTGCTCCTAGAGCAGATAGGGCTCAACTAGAGATTCTCTCATGTTTCCATTTTTAATTCAGACATCAGTTCAGTCATCCACTGACTCCTCAGTGATTCTTTTCGACCCTCCCGGCCTGGGCTTCAATTTGGACCCTCATCTGCTCTTGCTTAGGTCTTTCCAGTAGACTCCAAGACTGTCCCTGCTTCTGCTTCCTCCTGTTTCTTCACAGGGCCATTTCCAGACAGCCTTCTGGAGCATGCTGTGATCATGCCACACCCTGTGTGGACTACCCCAGGCTAGCTTCCCACCGAACCCACTGGCTGCAGGCTTCCAAACCCAGCACCTGAGAAGACATGTTCTGTCCATATCCGTTGCCCCAGTTCTGTTTCTCTGTACTGTAACCCGATGCTCTGCATGTGAGATTGATCATTTGACTTCACCACCAAAGTTACAGCATGAATAGGATTTGTCCTTTAGTGGATACAGAGTTTCCATGATGAAAAAGTTTTGGAGACAGATGGTGGTGATGGTTTCCCAACCACGTGGCCAGACTTAATGACGATGGAGTATACTATAAAAATGAGTAAAATGGTCAGTTTTATGCTACATATGTTTAGCTTCCATATAGTTCTCCTGGACTGATGTAGAGGATAGAAGTGAGAGGTTTTTGAAGACTAAGGTAAGAAGGGATTTTGAAGACTTCCTTAGAGAGAGCTGCACTGTTAGAAGGAACAACTACCCCTACCCAAAATTAAAGAACATGGCGTTATCATGAAGAGTCATGAGGAGGGTGGTGACCTGCCTGGAAGGGGAGAAATGGGTCCTCAAGCTGCTCTGGTAACCCAGTGAGAGTTGCCGTGATGCTGTGTTCATTGTCAAGGTGGCCTCTGACCAAATAGAGATGTCTGTTTCCTAAAGCCTGAACCTAGATCAGATTCCCATAGAAGGGCTGGCATGGGTTTGTCTTAAAGGCTGCCCCCTGGGCTCACCAAGAGAGGGACAGGTCCTCAGCACAAAGGAAGGTGGTAACCAGCTGACAGGTAGATTCTTGAGGCACTGGTGGAGCTAAGTACCCAGTCTAGGGCAGCTCACCAGGTCAGGAGACCAGAGGGCAGAGACAGAGAACACCATCAGTTGAAGGTCTTTGAACACTAGAAGGGCAAATCCGTTAAATAATGGGTCCAAGAGCATAAAACCATCCCCAGCAGAGTGAGCTTGTTCTAGTTTTTCTGTAGGGTCTGAATTTGGAAAGAAGGCAGCAAAAAAGGGGGACCTGACCAGCCCCTTCCTCTTTGTTTCCTACTGCAGGATCCTTACCCCCTGCCAGGGAGAGCAAGGACTCGACCCTCAGGGAAGGTGGGCTGTTGCGACACTGCCGTAAGGACTGAACTTTCTAGTTTCTCAATAGAGACTATTTGGCTCTTTAAATGGCTTATAAGCCTTTGTGTTCTGGAAGAATTAGCAGGTTGTGGGCCTGCTTGGGTTTTCAACCAGAAACAAGGGAAAAGCCCATTCCTCCCTGATAGGTTTAAAGAGAAAATAGAAAAGAAAATAAAGTTGGTTTTGTTACACTCTAAGGGTACTGATTGTTCAGGGTAGCAGTTGTGCCTCTCTGCAGCGGCCCCCTAGACAACACGATATTCTTCAGCACCCCAGGGAGATTCCAATTCCACCTTTGGGCTTTGGTTCCTGGCCTGACTCCTCTTTGCACAGTTTTTTAATTTCACTTCTTGTATTAAGGGCATGCTTGTACTTTCCTCATCACTCATCCAGATTTAAATTGCTCAAGGCCAGGAACTCTGTCTTATTTATCTTTGTGTCTCACATATCATCCATCCAGCACAATACTTAGCAGACATTTTTAAAAAAGAATAGAGAGTGCCCGCATGACTGATGGATGAAATAATGCTCCGTGTGATAGCTAATATGTATTTGTGTTTATGAAGGAAGAAGAGACAATGTTGTTCCTTTTTCCCCTTTAGTTACCAAGCTGAGTCTGAGTAGGATTTATCCAAGTCACAAATCCGCCTTCCCAATGCAGTTAAACATGGGAAGAAATGCCATTCCACACCTTTCTGTCACAAACGCAACTTTTTCATCGTCTTTTGTGGGTACATGTAATTGTTATTTGTTTTTTAAGAATTAGGAAACTGACACAGTATTTATATTTAGCATAGAAAAATTATAAAATATAAATAAACTTTGCAATAAATAGATCCTCGCCCACAGCCCACTCTCCTAGCTGCTGTTAAATCTTTGTCTCTCGTTTTCTTCATGTGCTATTTTATTTCTTGGAGTAGCAGTATAGATCACTTGTGACAGAAGTGAGTGTTTCTCTTATTATTTTAGGGACTGCAAACCCATTCCCACTGAATGTAGAGGGGAAACAGTAAAGTCCTGGCTGTGTAGAGCTGTCCCTGAGTAGAGGGGAAGGAGTTGTTTGTGAGGAGGGCCCAGGCCACAGGAAAGAGTCTCTGGGGGCCAGGTGGGTGCAGAGCAGACACGGTGGGCCCCAGTCAGCCTGACTCCTGACCCCAGGCCAGCCAGTCCAGGGAACTGGCTGAGATGGTGATTAATACCTGGTAAGTCTAGGCTCAAACCTAAACGGAGCTTTTGCTTTCTGTTTTGCCATAGATGCTATTTTGGCGGGGGTTTTTTTGAACTAACTAGAATGTAGCAAAAACTTAAAAGCAGTGATTTTCAGACAAGGGAATTCTTCCCCTCCCCATGAAAGTCTGACAAAATCTCTAAAGTCCTTTGTAGTCATTAAAACTAGAGGGTAGAGCAGTTGGTGTAGAGTGGGTAGGGACTACACATGTGGCCAGATGTGCTAGAATGCACTACTCATCCCCCACCACCACCACAGCAAAGACCGCCCTGCCTCAACTGTTGATAGGTTTCAACGTTGAGAAATCCTACTCTTTGAAAAAGGCAGGAAAACACTTGACAGTATTGCCTGAAAGAGAAAGGACTATGAAAATATTGATTGTATTATGTCTCACTTGCCCATTGAGATGTCAGTGTGAAAACTCTTCTCTGTGAGTCTGGAATCCATCAGGGAGATTAAGGATGCGAAAGGTTTTTATCAGTGATCAGTGTTTTGTGCATTTTCAAAAGGTCAAGAGTTGTCATAGGAAAGGGCAGAAAGCACTTGCCATGCAAATCATACTTGAAATGATCCCAAGTAGATTTTAAAAACTAATTTCATTAAAGTCAGTGGTGCAGAGAGCCAGGTGATTGTTAATCTAGGGTCAAAACTGGGGAGGTGGAGGGAGAAGAGAAAGAATAAAGCTTTTCTAGCTTTGCTCTTTATGTTGTTAAGACTTTTTTTAACTCAAAGAATCCTTTGTTGTTGTTGTTGTTGTTTTGTCTTTTTGAGACAAGGTCTTGCTATGCAATTATAGCCCAGGCGGGTCTCAAACTCTCACCGATTCTCCTGCCTCGGCCTCCCAAGTGCTGGGACCGCAGGCGTGCGCCACCACACCCGGCTATCCCTTTGTATTTGTCCTAGTGTTTCTTTGTGTTTGTCCTCAGGCTTCAGAATCACCAGCGCAAGGTCCAGGAGCATCATTATGTACCTGTGACACTGACCCCACTGTTTATTTTCCAACTATTGAGTACTTTGGGGGAACTCCAAGGAGCGGGTGTGTGAGGACTGCTCCTGTGGGTAGTCATCCTGCTGGAGGTCAGACAGTGGCTCCCTACACAGGGGAGAGGCTGGGGCGGCCCGGAGCAAGCCGAGCCAGAATTCGGTACTCCAGAAAAAATCCGATTGGCTGCAGGAGAAGGCAAGAGGCTAAGCATCAACTTGAGAGGCTTTCCATGCTTTTCTTTCTTCTCCTCCTCCTCCTCCTCTTTCTCTTCCTCCTTCTGCTGTTCTGTTCCTCTGGCAACTCTCTCTTTTTTCATTCATTTGTTTATTTTTAATTTTTTATTAGTTTTAATGAGAAAAATAGCAATGAAAGTTTCAAATCGTCATTCTCTTTTTCGCCCTTCTCCTTTCTCTTCTCGTGATTAACTGAGTCAGTGAACTTGATTTTCCTGAACTACTTCATAGACATACAGAGAGGAAAAGCAGCCGAGCAGGAGTAGGAGAAATGGGAAGAGAGCTAAATTAAATATCACAGCTGCCTGCAACTTAGTTGCTGACAAAGACCAGGTAGTTTTTCCTAGAAAGCACATGCAGTATGCTGGGAAAAGAATAGTTAGCACTCTTCTTACATAAAATCTTATTGATAGCCCCTTCTTAATTTTAATTATTTAATTTAAAATATTTAATTTAAAATGATCTGTCTCTTTTATTGCCAGTCTATAAACTGTGTGCTTGACAGGCTGTGTTTTGTAAGGAAAGCCATGCTCTTCTGACCGGCCGAGTTATAGCAGTGGGGTTTTCCATGTGACACCTCCCAGCCCCTGCGGATCAGGCCCTGCTTTTTCTCTTTCTTATTATTTTGCCCGTCATCTAGTTGTATTGATTTCTTAGCTCTGCTGTATGGAATCATCAGAGTTGGTAGCTAACTTCTTCTCTCATGGCTCTGGCCAAGGTGTATTGGGTGGACTCTGCCCAACAGATTCTCTAATGGAAAATCTTTTTTCCTCTAGCTCCTGGTGGTTCCACATTCCTTGTGTTTTGTTGTGGTGGTTGTTCGATTTATTTTGTTTTGTTTTGTTTTTGGTATGTGTATTCGGTACAGGGTCTCACTACGCAACTCAGACTCATAGTGATCCTCCTACATTCAGCATCCCCAGTGTTAGGATTACAGGTGTGTACCACTCTGCCTGGTTTTGGTAACCGGCTTAGTGCAGCCTGGGACAGGGCCCGTGTGGCGTTTGGAGCTAGGGACCTAACCACAGTCTCTGTGCATGCCTAAGCAGGTGCTTAGTCAGCTGAGCTATCTCGCCTACTCTGCCGGCAGCTTTTTTTTTATTTTTAACTCTGTTATTTTTCTGTCTTTGCATGGCCTTTTCCATGGTGTCTATGTCCTGTCCTCCTCTGTCTCTAAGATGAACACTTGTCATTAGATTTAGGGTCCACCTGTATAATCTAAGATGATTTCATCTTGAGATCCTTCACTTAAATCTCCAAGACCCCTTTTCTCCTATTCAGGTCACGGCATTTGTCAGTTCTTTGGGTCAGGGTGTAGGCACACCAAGCTGAGGGTCACTGCTCCTGTCCTTACTCTTATCTGCCTGTCTCTCACCTAACAGTGGACTGCGTTGTTTTCTTTTCCAGAATGCCATCTGTACAGTAGTTACCAATAAATACCTATGGATTTTCAAGTGCAGCCTTATTCTAAAGTGGCCCAAATTAACACCTGGACTGACTGTCCCACCTCGTTTCAAGGATATCCTATCATTAGCTCTAAGGAACATGTAGACAGGAACATTTCCACTTGCAAAGCAAATGCGTTTCAGATTAAAGACAGAGCATCCAGTAACCATTCCTAAAGGAAGATCAGTCAGTAAATTACAACCCTGGAGCTTGCTGTTTTCTAGGTGTTAGTCTTTGGCTGTAATTAACTACCTGGGTGTTCTTGAGGGAGTACTAGCTTCCAGTGGGGTACAAATCTCTCCTTAAATTCACCCCCCTTAACCTTTAATAATTTAGGCACCTTGAAAGAAAGAGGGAAAAAATTGATCTGAGCTTTAAAAATAAAGGGAAGAAGTCCTAACATTAATGGGCTTGCTCCTGTTTGCTGCAGTTGAGTGAGTTCGAAAACAGGGGCCAACACTGGCCATGGAGAATGTTTGTACGTGGAGCATGGTAGAGAGGAAGGATGCTCTGTGGTGGCCAGACTGGATTTCAGGCCCTGGCTCAGCTTCCCTTGTATGTCTTGGGCCTGCTGCTGAATTTCTTAGCAATGACGTACTAAAGTTGTCTACCTTTCCAGGAAGCCACGTGGGTTGACCCAGTGGACCCAAAGTGTCATGGCTCTTGCTTTTCTTTGTGTTTAAAACTCAGTTCATCTGGGAGTTAAGCAACACAATGGTGGTGTCTCTGTTTTTCTTCTTTCACTTGCTTATAGCGGAGAGCTACAAGGAGACACAGATGGTGAAGATTAAGGAGGAGCCCATGGAAGTTGACATCCAGGACTCAAAGGTCTCCATGTCACCCAACCGGAATGTTGGCTACAGCACTTTAATAGGGCGTGAGAAAACTGAACCCTTACAGAAGATGCCGGAAGGCAGAGTCCTCCCGGAAAGAAATCTCTTCAGTCAGGACATCTCTGTGAAGATGGCTTCTGAGCTTCTCTTTCAACTGTCGGGTAAGTTTCACCACACAAAGATGTCACTAATGGAGAGTCTTTGGGAAGAAGGCCCCTCAACAAATTTTTTTAAATTTTTTTTTAAAAAGCCAGCCCACACAATAGAATTTTCTAGGCATAAATCAATTACTTTTATAGGCATACGGCCACCCAAATTAACAGCTAGTCAAGTGCTGCCAACTGAAATTTGTACCAAACTTGTTTTAATAAATAGTAAAGAATCATGGGAATGCAGCAGAATAACTCAATATAGTGGGTTATTTTGCTGAATTCAAGTTCCTACAATCTTTGGACTGGCATCAAGTATGAAAAGGTCCTTTAAAAACTCCTCCAAATACAACTTCTCTAACTGCAGTAGAACACCCATCTCTGACAAAAAACGAAAAAAAGAGGATGTGTTGGGAGCGGGCAATCAAATATGTGTTGGTGGGACTAGGCCTCAGTGCCTAAAGCAAACAAGCTACCTCAGTCCTAAGAAGATAAACATCCTGCTGGGTTAAGGTCAGCTGTTAGTTGCTAGGTAACCTTGTGTCATGGTAGAAGTGTAAATAAAGGACTATTTTGTTGTGAAAAAAGAAAAAGAAAAAAAAATATGTATGTATGTATGTATGTATGTATGTATACACAAGATAGGATAGATATACAGCTACTTTCTCTTAGTTGATTGAGAAGAAAGGTTTGTACTAATGTTGTGTAGACAAAATATCATGTTTTCATTTTGTCCACTGAATAACTACTACGAAGACAATATGCAGTGTATTAATTATTGTAGCTGTCCTACTAATCTGTTTTTTTTTTTTTTTATTTTTATTTATTTATTTATTTGTTTGCTTGTTGTGTTTGTTTGTTTCTTTATTTATTCATTTTGTGGCTGGCTCAGCCTGCCCTGGTGGTGGCGCTGGCGCAGCATGTGGTGCCGGGGATCGAACTGTAGTCCCCGCAGTTGCCTGAGCCCTCCTAAGCAGGCGCTTTAGACCACTGAACCATCTCGCCGGCCCCTACTAATCTGTTTTGAAATTGTTTCATTGCTGTTTTTTTCTTTTTTCTCATAAAAATGAATTAAAGAAAATTTTTTTAAAAAAGAAGCACTTGAAATTGAAATTCTGCAGTTTTGTGCAAATGGCCCCTAGTGACTGGGATAAACACCTCACCTCTGGTTTGTTTAGGCAGTTGATCTGATCAGCACTGCCGTTTGGTTTTCATGTACTTAAGGTAGACTTCAGTTTACTCCAGCAGTGATGGAATTACCATGGATTCCAAATTAGTGTGATCCGAATTAATGAGGTTTGGTTTCTAATCAAAACAAAGGAAAAGCAAAAAGTGAAAGTATGAGGACTGTTTTCAGCTACTACCCCTGAGAACAGTTTTAGTCAACCAATTTCTACTTAAAATACTTAGAATTTGAAAGTGGAATAAGTGCTATCACAGTGGAGTGTCTTGATGAAATAGTTGAGGGTCCAAAAACCAACTTGTCCCTTTTGTCAGGTTTGTTTTTTTTTTAAATCTTTTTGAGACAGGGTCTCGCTATTCAGTTTAGGCTGGCCTTGAGCTCATTTTTGTAGCCCAGGCTGGTCTGAAACTCACACTGATCCTCCTGCCTCAGCCTCCCAAGTGCTGGGATTATAGGCATGCACCACCATACCGGCCTTGTCAGCTCATCTAAATCCCATGCCATTTGTCCCTAGCCAATTTAATAAGCTGTTACTCTGTAAGAATGCCTAAGGTTGATAACATGTACTTGTGTTCACTTTTTGATGGCATTGGCCCTTGCCCTGAAGTGCATTCATCAGTAGGGCACGTTACTGACATTTAATTGTTTTGCTAAGAACATCAAAACACCCATTAAGGGGCCGGCGAGATGGTTCAGTAGTCTAAAGCGCCTGCTTGGGAAAGCTCAGGCAACTTCAGGGACTGCGGTTCAATCCCCGGCACCACATGCTGCACCAGCCCCACCACCAGGGCAGGCTGAGCCAGCCACAAAATAAATAAAGAAATAAACAAACACAACAAGCAAACAAATAAATAAATGAATAAAAATTTAAAAAAAAAACACCCATTAAATGTCATACTAACCCTCCCACCCACCCCCCCCCACCCCCAGAGAAATACTAAAAGACTAAAGAAACTAAAATCCCGCAGTTTCCCTTCTCATGAGCCTGGTGACATATCTGCCTGTGTAAGCATCTCAGGAGCATGGCAGCTCCACATTTTCAAACAAAGACTGTATTTGCATAGATCTCTACAGTCATAGAAAACATTAATCTAGTAAACTTTGTAACACACATAGGTCTTTGCAACTTCCCCAACTTCACTGAGATTCCATTAAAAAAAAAAAAAAAAAAACTGAAACCTATCTAAAAACAATACGACTTGGATAATGATGTAAGAATTAAAATTAGTGAAAAGTGAAACTTGAGTGGTTCTTTTCAGAAAGTTCCTGTCTGTAACAGTGCATAATGAGTCTCCTATCAGCTACAAACTTGGTGTCTGAGAATTCTCACCATGGCGCTGTCATGCCCTGGGTAACCTCGGACAAGTCCTTTATACCCCACTTCCTGCTCTGCAAGAGTATTGGATGGCTATCCCAATTCACCTTTTTGTCTCTGTTGAGGGAGCAGAAACCGTCCATGGAAACACGCATGCCGTGGGTTTGGACGAGCGTTGCGAAGTGAGACAGATGTCATAAAACTTTGTTTACATTTTTACAAAAATCCACAAGATTGGGAATTTGTCTTGCCTGCCACTGAAAGGTGAAACTCTTGTTCAGTTGCCCAGGTTTTCTCTCAATGCTTGAAAGAAGGCATTGAGACCCATGATGGTCAGGGTAGAGGCCTCACGTCGGAGCTGGCTGGGGAAGGCCAGAGATCAAGTTCTGTGTTCTCAAAAGCTAATTAAATCATTTCTGACAGCTGGGAGATGCGGACATCAGCACGCACCGAGGGAGGGCTTACCTCTTCTTGTCTAATGGGGTGTTTTGTCCCTGGTGACATTTATCAGAATAAGCAATTGATGATGGCACCAAGAGGTCTTCTGGCTGTTTTTATGGCCCCTCTCACAAAGGAGCCTAACAATACGGACTAAATAAAGGTTGTTATCAAAGCCAGTGGCAGGACAGTTGCAACAACTGCAGTTTTCCTGCTGAATCAGGAAAGCAGAAATTTTCAGCAGGGAAAAAAATAGAATAGAAATAACGGACCCTGTGCACACATTTGTGTTGTGTTGTGTGTGTATGTGTATACGTCCTTTCCAAAGCTTGATTCAAATCAAACAACACACCTGAAATTTGTTAACTACCCTCCATTGATTGGCTTCCAGTGAAATAATTTTGTGGATACAGTCTGTGTGCTTTTGAGCATCTTTCTAGGAAGATAGGGAAGACTGGGGTGGTTAAAAAAGAAAATAAAAGAAAGTCACAGAAAGACAGAGAGGTTGGGGATGTTTGAGCTTAACTTTAAAAGTTGGAAGTTGACTGAGCACCGCCTAACAGGTGTATGTTTCACGCTTCCTCCTTACAGAGAAAGTGAGCAAAGAGCACAATCACACGAAAGAAAACACCATCCGGACAACCACCAGGTAGGCTGCTGCGAGCGGGGCCCCCTCAGCGCTCCCGCCTTGCGGAGCTTCAGGTTCGCAGCACTCACGTGCCCGGAACCACTTCCTGTCACTGCACCCAGCAGCGTGGCCCCTTTGCCACTGTGTTTCACAAGAACCTCTCAGCTGGTGGAGGCATGGAGAGGGGCCCTCAAGTGGGAAGGCTGTGCATGTTTGCTAAACATCATCTACATGTCACCTGCTGGGTAATTGTCTGTGTACTGGAGTTTTTATTTTTCATAGTAATTTTGTGAAGTAGAAGTAGAGGTTACTGTTAATCATCTTCACAGAATTTTTTTTCTTTCTTTCTCTCTTTGCTTGCTTTATTTTCCTGTCCTCTTTTCTCTCTTCCTCCCTTCCTCCTCTCTCTGTCTCTGTCTCTCTCTTTCTCTTTCTCTCTCTTTCTCTCTCTCATTGAATCCAAGCCCTTGTGCATGGCAAGCTTGTACCATACCACAAGACTACAGTCCCAGCTCACAGAAGTATCTTGACTTGAGAGTTTAAACGGGAGGCATAGCCGAGATTGTAGGCTGGGTCTGTAGCTCCCAAATCTTATTGGTCAAACAAGGTTCTTATTCCACCTCTGCTCCTGGTGGGCTCTCCCCCCCTGAGATGATCATTTGTCACTAAAGATATCCCACCCTTGCTACTCAGCAGGATTGTTTGGAAGACAAATAATTTTTAAAACAGGAGGAAGATAAAGCTTTTTAAAAATGACAGGAGCTGGGCACAATGGTACACAGCTGTAGTCCCACCTGCTAGAGAGGCTGAGACAGCTTCAGGTCAGCCCAGGAGTTTGGGGCCATCCTGGACAACAGAGCAAGATTCTGTTACAAAAAAAAAGCAGAAGCAGAGACAGACAGAAATAGGAGGGAGAGACAGAGAAGAAAATTGCTATCATTCTCACTGTGGACGAGGAGGCTTTCAGTTTAGCAAGGAGGTTTGAGGGTGTCAGCCAGTGTGGACCGCCCATCAGCCTGCCTTTAGGAAGAGGAGGACAGGCTCCAGTGACTGCTAGGCAGAGCCTCAAAGTCCACCCTCAAGGGAGCTGTCCTAGGTAATCCGATAAGCACCCACCTGGCTGTGCAGAAAAGCAGCTCACAGGAGATGCAGACCTTTGTGGGATCCGCTCCAACCTCACAGCACCCCCAGGCTTGTGAGTTAGCACAGAAGAGAAGCTTGATAGGACAGAGCAGAGGAAGATAACATGGTTAGGACGAAGGGCTAGGAAGAGGTAGCCACGAGCTCCCGGGGCGTCTTCAGATCAAGGCACTTTGCTTACCTGAGCCAACAGAGGCGGATTCTTCCTGAGGAGGGCAGTTGATTCATGTTGTGTCTTTAATTATTGAAAGGAAGGACTGAGGGTGCTGTCCTTTTTCCTGTGCTGTCAGTTGACCTCAGGACATCATCAGGCAACCACTTTCACCTGATTTTTTTTTTAAACTCTGTCCACTGGAGTTGAGGACTGCTGAGTAACAAGCAGAAGTCAGCACAAGGCCAGCTTGCCTCGTACCAGCTAAGTATTAGCGATAGGAACCTCCCTCCTCACTGTCCTGCACAGGTTGGCGTTGTCTTATAGAAAGACACAGGTAGAAAATACCTTACGAAGGTGCTCTGTGGTTGCGCTGGGAAATGAGTCTGAGACTGAAGGGATTTTTGCCAGCTCAGCTGATGCCTGAGTGGAGGATGTGAGCTCCTGTAGACCCCAGCCTTCCTGGTTTTCCGTCCGTTTTCATTTATCCTCTGTGTGATCCTAACCTTGTCACACCTCTGCTCACATCCCTGGGCCTGAGCACTGATGGCGTTTGCTACAGTAAGCATAACCCTTGTTCATTTTAATTTGTTTCCAGAAGATTCTTGAGGTATCACAGACTAGGATCCTTAGAACTAGAAATTCTCCCAAGGTGCTTTGCTGAGGAAGTGTTTAAGATCAGATTGGGAGGTGAAAGAGGCTGCAGTTTCAGCAGAAGGCTCACCTCAGCTCAGTTGCCAGGGAGCTCCAGAGCTACAGGCGTACCAGAGTCAAGCTTCCTGGAGGCAGAGGGGGCAGCTCTTTGCACCCTACATCTTCACTAGCTTTTGGGCACCCAGCATGGGAGATGTGTCCTCCTAATGGGGGCTCCAATGGGACAGGGCCCTCATGTGTGACACCCAAAACTTAGCGCCTTGCAGTGTGTGCGTGATGCAGTAGGGAGACACAGGCAGGACCCTACAGCGTGTCCTGGGGAGGTTTCTGCTGGCTCATGGAGACTGTTTGGTAGCCCTGATGAAGTAAGTATCAACAGAAAGGTGTGCTGCCAGACTGTGTTGTCTTACGTTTTTCAGGCGAGCTGAGAAGAGGTAAGAGGAGGTTTGAACTAGCCCCCAAACAACTACAGTGCATTTCACACCTAAATTGCCTTGGCTGGTGCTGAAGTGTAATTATACAATATAATTTTTTTTAACTCTTTAACAAAAAATGAGGCAGTCCTTAAGTTCTCCTCTGGCTGGGAGATTACAAGAAACAGGAAATCCAAATGAGATCTTTTGCCCAGAGCAAAGGCAGAGTTGCTTCCAACAGCCCACAGCAGAAATCAGAGTTTATAAAATTCTGGATTTATAATTCTGGAACCCCCTGGGCTCTTACTTTGCTTTCAAGTGTGCAACCTGCTGCATTAGCCTACCCAGAAATAGGCTTTTTTACCATTCACTTCACTCTTTCAAATGAAATGGAATTAAACTGCTTTATGCCAAGAGGTTGACTTTAACCTAACTGACATCAGAGGCAGGAAAAGATGCACACACCATCTGCCTCATCTCTCTCTCTCTCTCTCTCTCTCTCTCTGCCTCTGCCTCTGCCTCTGCCTCTGCCTCTGCCTCTGCCTCTCTCTGCCTCTGTCTGTCTGTCTCTCTCTCTCTCATTCCAGTTGTGAAAGGAATTTGTGTGCACAAGGTCAGTATGTAGATTATATCTTATATTATGACTTATGGTACTTTTCAAAAAGATCTGCATTTGCATTCCAATGCAAATTTGCACTCCAGGAGAGTTGCACATTTTTAAGTACTTAGTGGGCTCTTTGTTCAGTTGTCATATCTCCCCCCCACACCCCACCAGCACAGCCCTGAGTGTGGGGCTGGCACTGCATATAGTGCCAAGGATTGAACCGAGGTCCCCTGCGCCTGCCTAAGCTGGCCTAAGCAGGAGCTTTAGATCACTCAGCTATCTTGTCAGCCCCTAGTTATTACATTTCTATGTTTGACATCCTAGAAGAATTTAACTCTTCAGAACAGTGGCTTGTGATTGGAGTCAGGTTTAGAAATTTCCATGTTCATGAGTTGCTAGGTACATTTAAGATAGTATAATTATGAAGGGCAGATTATTTTGAAATAGATCCCAGACATCATTTTAAGAGCTGGTTTGGAAATGCTTTTTTATCTAGAAATAGAATCAGCTGCCTAAATAAGATCTGTCTCCCCCAAAGTAAAGGAAAAAAACAATCCACTAAAGAGCACCATGTAGCTGGGCAGAAAAATCAATGTCCTTAGCAGCAGGAATGATTGGATCATGTGGTCCTGCTCACCAGTGCCGTGGCCTTGTCCCTCTTTCCTTGTTTGTGCCCTCTTAGAGACACCTCCATTGAATCATTTCCTTAGCTAGAACTTCACTGTAAATGCAAATAGCACTCCTTTGCCTGTTTAACCTCAGAGTCTAGAAAATTCAACCCAAGAGCAAAGAAGGCTGTGGGTATCCTTTGAATTAGCACATGGACCAAGTGTTCCTAATGCCATTCTGTCTGACAGTTGGGATGATGGGCGAGTCCCAGGCAGCCCATGAGAACAGAAGGATACAACACGGACGAGACAAATAAAGTCCTAATTTTTCCATTTCCTTTCCCAGCACAACCCTGGATTCTGCAGGGAACAGATACCAGCTATTATGATCATTTAGTAGATGAAAATACATGGGGCATGATATCATAACCAGATCCCAAAGTTTAATAGTATAAAAAGAAGATCTACGTCCTTTGACATGGACCATCACCCAGCTAGATGCTGGATAAGATCAAAGTAGGAAAATGGAACTCTAGAGTAAGAATCAGATAGCTCCTGGCAGGCGAATTGGACATGCTCAATGTTGTGTAACACCGTGAACTTCAAACAATGCCTGCCAACAACCCTCTCTACGTTATTTGTTCTCTCTTTTCCCCATTAATAATTCAGTGTCTGTGGAGGATAAGATTGCAGGACTATAAGAAAAACTTCTCACACCTGGCTCCCTTTTTTCCAAAACCGAGGAGTGTTTGCTTGAATTGTCCCTTTCTCCATTACTCAACAAAAAAACAGAAGTGGGAAATCAGGGGAAGATAGACTTACCTCATGCTGTGCAAACCAATATTTACCCGATTTTCAGAATCTGAAATGTGGGCTATTTTTCTATGATTTAGATGATGGCACAAACAGTGTTTACTAAAAAACATATTCACTTGAAAGTGTCCAGTATAGAATTTTCCTAGGTGATGGTTTGGATGCACAGCCTTAAATATTTATGATTTGATAATAGAAATTGCGCAAATTTGTAAAAGCACGATGTGCAGCTGCAGTGCATGCAATTTCCCCCTTTTCATTTCCTTGGAGAGCACAAGAGAATAATGCTCTATTACCTTAAGAAATAAAAGCTTACTTTTGGAGAATACCGAATTAGAAGCAATTAAAAGAAACAAGAGACAGGGCAAAGGCAGTCGGTGACTTGGGGGTGCTATGCACGTATTCTCTTTATCCTTCATATTTTGTGCTGTTGGAATTAAATACACTGGGAATTCTAGGAGAATGAAAATCACCTCTCGTTTCGTGGAGTCCCTCCAATTAGGGCATTCAGTTATTACACTCTTTCTGGTGAAGTCCAGATTTGGGGTCATGTGGCACCATACAAGTTTACCAAGATGCCCTTTCTTGATACACTGCCACCTACTGGAATACTGTGATGAGAAATATTTAAATCTTTGCCACCTGATGTAAATCACTCTCCTGTAGGAGTTCTGCCTTTGCGTTACAGTCTGCAACTGCCCTAAGTGTTTACATCTGAGTACTTTTTGGTTGGAAATGTAGACTTTTAACTTACCCTAGTTTTCCGACTTTGACAGGTATTTTTTTCCCAATTGTGGCAGCTACACTGGATCTTTAGGTCGAAATAGCACATTTCAGAAGTTTTGGTGTGGTGCTACTCCAAAGGAGCAAATGTATGTTTTGGATCTGAAGAAGGACTTTTGAGTTTCTCATCTTCATTTCCTGTAGAATTCTCTTTTCTTTCTTTCTTTCTTTCTTTCTTTCTTTCTTTCTTTCTTTCTTTTGTTCGTTCGTTCTTTCTTTCTCTCTTTCTTTTGTTCTTTCTTTCTTTCTTTCTTTCTTTCTTTTTCTTCCTTCCTTCCTTCTTTCTTTTTTGAGACAGGGTCTTGCTACGTTCCCCAGGCGGCTCAAACTTGCCACCCTCCTGCGTCAGCCTCTCAGAGGCCAGGGGTTACAAGCCCGGAGTAGTCTCTATCTTATTCGTACAACTCAATCTACTGCTCCGTAAGGAGATGGTCAGAGCGTGTGCTCCTGGCTGCTGCCTTTGACGATGCAACATAAGGCCCTGCAGAGGTAACAGACCTGAAAGATTTATGCTGCGGCTTAGGGGCTGACTTCTGCTTTCTTATCCGGGCCTTTCCCTTCAGGGTGTCTCTGTATTTGTCACCCAGAAAGGACAGCTAGGAAGCTTGGCCTCTGTTCAGGGAGGAAGTGGCTCTCTTGAATGACGCAGCAGGCTGGGAGGGCACCCACATACATCTCTGTGGTGTGACCTGCAGCACCCCCACAGCAAAGAGGCCGCATCCTTGCAGGCAGGACTGGGTGCGTCTGTTCCACCTATGCAGAAAGCCCAAGCCCACTGTGCTTGTTTGGGGGCATGAGGAGTGGCCTGGACTCCTGCGGAGCTGCAGGGCTCTCTGCAGCTGACATTTGGAGGATCTGGACTTGCAAGGTTCACTTCCTTGGGCTGTGGTTGGCTCCGGCTCCCACCGTCTGGCCTCTCCGCTGCAGCAGCCCTTACAAGGCCTGGCATTGTGCTCCCTGCCCTGAGAAGTTTCCTGGCTCCCCAGTGCATGAATGCTGAAGCCCAGGGACCGGAACTGGTTCCCTGCACACTCACTGTTAGGTTTTGCTCGTTGGCTTCCTCTAAGACAACTGTAAAGAGAAGGCATTGTGTTTTCCTAAGAAGAAAATTGAAAGCATGGCCGATATATGTATTTTTCCTAGCACATTCTGTGTTTCCTCTACCATATTTTATACAGCCTCTTCCTCTCACAGCTTCTGATTTCTGAGTTGGAAGCAGACTGATTCTGAGGGTCCCGCTTGAAACACAGTTGCTCCTGCCTGAGCGGTCTCCCAGTTCCCAGCCCTTTAAAAGCCCAAGTGTCTTCCAAAGTAAAGAACCCTAAATAGTGAGACTTCGCTTTTTTTAATTTTCAAGATAACTGACTTCCAGACAAGTAAAATCTTCTTTATAATCCCGCTGCCCAAGAGAGCTGCTGCTAAGGAAATGGAATGGATCCTTGCTGGATCTCTATTTATGTATCAATGTCTTTTTGTGAAAACTGGATCATACTATATAGACAGTTTTATAATCCTATTTCTTCTAGAAATAGATTTAAGAACATTTTAGCATGTCAGTCAACATCATCCAGCATTGTTCTAGTATTTGCATAGTTCTCAATGCATACGTAGTGTCAGACTGTCAGATTAGTCCCTTGTTATTGGATGTCAGGGCTTCCTCCCCACAGCTGTTGAATTATAAACAGTGCTGGGAAGAAAGAACTAAAAAGCACTTTCATTATTTTACTATAAATTATCAAACTGACTTCCCAAAAGATCCAGTCTGCAGTGTACCAGGAGCTAGTGAGAGACAGACAGAAACAGATTATTTCAAAGATCTGTACTTCAGCCCTGTACTTCATCATTTTTTAAAAAAGTTTACCAATCAGAGAATTTAAAAACATGTCAAAGTTAAAGCCTTTTATTTTACAGATTTTTTATGATATTAATATCTTGTTTGGCGTAAAGCGTGTATTTGTTCGTTTGTGTATTTCTTTCACTATTATTTATTATTCCATTAGTGGCTTATTAAGAAAATCTATGAGTGGATTTGTTCTTTCTTTTTTTTTTTTTTTTTGGTCAGGAATCAAACTCAAGACCTTTCACTTGACAGGCAAGCGCTGTGCCACTGAACTGTATCTCTGGCCCTGGATTTTCTTTGGCTTAGTTGTTGTTATTGATTTTTTTTATTATAATAAATTTTAAAGCAAAATGAAAAGAATAAAATAACAAATCATCATATCTGCACCTTCTCAGTTGAAGAGTTAACATTCTGTCTTGCTTCATTCACCACACCCGTTCCTATTTATTTATCTATCTCATTGTTGGGGACTTAACCCAGGCCTTCACGAGCCAGGTAGGCATTCTCCCACTTAGCTAGCTAGATTCCCCACCCCTGTACTGTATTTTATATTACATTCTGGGGACACTGAATCCCAGATTCTCTTTCTGTATTTTCTACGTACCACCTCACACCTTACAAAACTAACACCTTTAGCTTTTCCCAGTTGAGAAGCATCTGGTTGAGAGGCACCAGCCGCACCAGCATAGCAGGCAGAGAAGGAAGCGCATCTTAGCTTCCTTGTCGCCTCCAACAAGAAAGAACACAGCCTGGTGCCTGAACCAGGGTGCGACCTTTGCTCCCTCCGCCCACAAGCCCTGTTTAGAAACCCACCAAATCTACAGAGCCAGCCTCAATGTTTAGATAAATGTCCCAGCTGCTGCTTGCCAAAGTCTAGAGATTAATTCCAGCTCTCCTCACTATACTCCCTCTTTCTCTGAAAATGTGTGAGCCCAACATGATCACTGGCCTCATTTGAGCTCCAACCCACTGGGGTCATAGGAGGTCTCTGTCCCTTTTAAGTCTGAATAAGGAATTTTCTGTCTCAGATGGTCAGGGTTGTCTTCAGGGCAGAGACTAGCAGTCGTTTTTAATCTTGAGCACACTTCTCCTTCCCCACATCCCTGGACCTGCTACTCAGGGTTCTTTTTATTACAGTGAATAAATAAATGAAATCATTCAGGAAGTGGGGTCCTCATTTCCATGGTAGTGGGAAGGAAGGCATCGTTCATGAATACCACTCTAACTTTTCTTACATTTTAGGTTACCTTTTGAACTTGAAATACCATCTTTTATAAATACACTATAAAACAGAAATGTATAAGCATAAAGAAATAATTAACATTTATTTGAAATTGTTGGCTAATAAATTAATCAAGGAAAGTAATATTTTAAAAAACCACTGCTAAAGAATAAAGGTAATTGCTTTAAGCATAAAAATTAAATTGAAAATAAAATCCCAGTTGGATAGCTCTAATCCAGAAATCTGAAATGTGAAGTGCTCCAAAATTCAAAACTTTGGGGGTACTGACATGGCGTCACAAATGGAAAAATCTGGTGTGGTCTCATGTGACAGGTTGTAGTCAGTCAAACACAAGCACAGTCACCTCAGGCAGATAAAGATATGTGCAACAGATGAATTCTGTGGATAGACTTGAGTTCTGTTCCCAAGATATCTCATTCTTTATATGGAGATATTCCAAAATACACTTTTGATCCCAAAAGGGACTCAACTTCTAATGTTATTTTGATCATTTTTAAAATGGAAACTAAAACAGGAATGTGGTAGTCCTTTAGTTTTGAAATTGGGAGCATATTTTCATGCCAGCTTTGAGCATCCCCAGAAGTTTCTTCTGCCTTTAAATTCCTAGAAGCAATGTGAAGAAGATGGTTACAACTAACCCATTTTCTCTTATTACTTATCTTCACGTACTCTCTTCTTTTTTATTTGCTATGCTTACGAAACTTTTTAACCAATATTTTGTTCTTTGGAAAAGAACATAACTGTTGCTAGCAAGCTCTAATTTTTATTCAAAGACATTGTCAGCTTGTTCTCATTTCTTTTAGTTTTAATATGTAGATGTGAAGATTCCACATGGGAGCTACCTGTTCCCATTTTAATTCAGTCATATCCATATGCCACATATTCTAAAAATCTTTGAACCTGTGTAAGATTTGTTCTTTTTTTTTTTTTTATTTATTTATTTGTTTGCTTGTTGTGTTTGTTTGTTTCTTTATTTATTCATTTTGTGGCTGGCTCAGCCTGCCCTGGTGGTGGCGCTGGCGCAGCATGTGGTGCCGGGGATCGAACTGCAGTCCCCGCAGTTGCCTGAGCCCTCCTAAGCAGGTGCTTTAGACCACTGAACCATCTCACCGGCCCCAAGATTTGTTCTTGTAATAACTTTGCTCCATCACCTGTCTCTTCTGTGGCTTTTGGAGAAATGGAAGACTTTTCCCAATTCTGACTTATGGTTCACTTCAGAAAACCAGTGCAGTGTGCAAATCTTGAAGTGTGTCTCCAAGTCTCAGTCATTCAGAACTGAGTTTTTAAAATACCAGTTCAGTGGTTTTAGGCCAATGTTGGGCTTTCAGTTCTTTAAGGATAACCAGTGTCAATACCCAAAACCAGTACTCTGCTATTTTGAGTTGACAGTTGAAACGTAATAAAGAGGAAAAAGACCTTCCTCAAAGGTGCGACCAGAACCATCTGGTAAAGTGGCCTGGGGAGCGAGTGTGCTGGAGAGGACAAACATGGTATCCACAGAACTTTTCTACCCTTTTGGCTGGGACCTTTGGCTCTTTCGAAGACACAGTTTCTCAGGCATACTTACATCAGATAATTTGTTCTTCAGACATCCTTACGATAAAAAAGAAGAGTAACCGTAGTTCTAGGGGCACATTTCACCCAGTCCTTTGAGGGAAAACACTCTGGAATCCTTTTGATGTCATGGGACGCATAGCCAAATGGATAATCAGTTACTTTTCCTTGAAAATCTCATTCCCCCCACTTACTAAAGAAACGCTATCTCTGTGCAGCAGGAGGTCAAGACGTCACTACAGAAAGATTTGCCTTGTACATTTGATACGTTTTTCTACCCTGACCTGCCTGTGTGCTTCTGAGTTCTGAGTAAAATAACTCACTATGTATCTTACCTGTGTTTTATCTTTCTTTTCTTTGTCATTCCCAAGTTCAGCTCTGAAAGTCACTCTTGTTGTCTTTTAGAAGGAAAAATAGCATTCCTTTTATGTTGTACTTTTTAAACTATTATGTCATTGACATAAAGTTGTTTTCCAAAGTTTCTAAATTTTTGTCCTAGGCCAAATTTACCTTCTTTCCCTATTTCTTCTTGATGTCATAAGAATGACAGTTCGTGGAACACTTTGCTGCCCCTTGGGGGCATGGTATAAGGAGAGGAGCTTTCTACTCAGTATGAAGCAAAAAATTGGGGCTCAGATGTGAAAGGGGTAAAAATTTTTTTAAAGTTTATTTTTTTATTTTATTAAACCTCATTTATTTATTTATTTGTTTGTTTGTTTGTGTTCTGGCCGGCTCAGCCTGCCTTGGAGGTGGGACTGGCGCAGCATGTGGCGGGGATCGAACCACAGTGCCTGTGGCTGCCCAAGCTTCAGATCACTGAGCCACCTTGCCGGCCCCAGGGGTAAAATATTTGTGCCACAATCGTTCGTAGCAAAATGTATCACTATTTAGAGCATTAATCTTTTATGGAGTGTTTCATTATTGTAAATTTCTTTCTCCAGCCCTGGGCTGTTGACGCAGCCGTGGGGCCAGTACTAACCAAGGCCTGACGTAGTCTGAGTTCCGAAGCTACACTGCCCTTTCCTATCTCAGCCTCTAGATTTTCTACAGAAAAAGAAAAAAAAAAAGCTCAGCCATACGCTTTCAATGTCTGTTTCACTTTTAACCAGAAAACAAACTCACATAACAGGTTTTTTTTTGTTGTTCGTTTGATATTTTTTAAATGTATTTGCTACAGGGTCTCACTACACAGCTCATACTCATAGTGATCCTCCTGTTTTCAACGTCCCCTGCACTGAGATTACAGGTGTATGCCACCACTCCTGGACTCCCTCACCAGCTCAGCTCACCCTGGGATACCAGGGCTGGTGCAGCATGGGGTACAGGGGATTAAACCCGTGTCCCTCCGCTTGCCTAAGCAGGCACTTGAGTCCGCTGAGCTATCACACCGGCCCATCACATAACATTTTTATAAGATGTCATTTCTAGGTAATAAAACGTGGAAAAAGTAATTGAGAGTTTGGGTGATAGCAAAGTGCATACTAGTAACTCCCAGATGCTGCTACTAAATATTTATTGGATACGTAAATGAGCTCGCTAAGTCTCCCTTGTAGCCTGCTGCTTTCCAGGCTGAGGGAAATACTGTATAATGCAGTAGATGCTAATTTTGTTAAATCAAAAGTGATGACCCTGGCTCACAGGGTAGTAGTTTCACCCTCCTCTCCCGCCACCATATTTATTTATTTACATGTACTTGGTACAGGGTCTAACTACACAGCTGCACTGGTAGTGACCCTCCTGTCTCAGCCTCCCCAGCACTGGGATTACAGGAGTGCACCACCATGCCCAGTCTCTGTGGCCCTGGGTGAGCCTGCCCTGGAGGCGGGGCTGGCATTTCACGTGGTGCTGGGGATCCAACCTTGGTTGCTGTGCTTGCCTAAGCAGGCACTTAGTCTGCCGAGCTGTCTTGCTGGCCCTTCCTACCACCTTTTTACCAATTGTATTAACCATAAATACATAAATTTCCTTTCCCCCCCCCTCTTTTTCCTTCCTTCTTTCCTTTTTTGTTTGTTTTTCTTTTTTTTACTTCCTCAGCTCAACTTTTGATAGGTCTTTTTCATCATAAAATGACCGAAGTTGAGCAATTGGAGGAGCAGAGGACAGGTCTGCGGGACACTCACATGCTGGCTGCCTTTTTTTGTGACGCACTTAATGAAAGACTGAACAAAGGTGAAGCCAGGTTTATTGCAGGTAGGGTTTTTCTCCCTGGGAGGACACAGCCACAGTGGGGCCTGCGTTGGCTGACCCTTGACCTTCCGCCCACACCACGCGGCCACTGCGTAGCCCTCAGTGCTCTCCTCATCACCCCTCTCTGTGGTGCTTTGTGCACTGCAAAGCAAGGCACCAGCTGCAGAGTCACCGCCCCTCTGCCTTTTCCACTCCCTGTGAGGCACAGGAGCAGCAGCTCATGGGATGCTATCTCAGCATTCTAAAAACTACCTTGCTCAGCCTAGAGTGACGAGTGTAAGCCTGGAGTTCAAGGTGATCTGTGTCGTAGGAGCGCGGCAGGGGCGATCTCAAGTTTGCCTTTCACCCTTGCCAGTCGGTGCAGCACAGCCCTGGAGAAAGATCCCTACGTGGTGTCAGCGCAGGCGGATGCTGCTCTGCGCCTCCTGTCGGGGCTGCGTGGAGGCTGAGGAACACCTGAGCAGCCCATTGCTCTTCCTTTTTTCTTTAGGCTTAACAGGCAAGCATGACCTCAGACATAGAGGGAGCGAGCAGGAAAAACTTTGCAAATTGACCCGACCCATGGGCTGCAGAAGTGCTAGAAAACCGGAGGATCTTTGTCTTTAGAGAGAAAGAAACAGGGGCTCAAAATAATTTTCCCTTGTCCGGTGTGTCAGTTGAAAAAGATTTCCTTCCGACACCGAGGATCATGGGTACAGAAATGGTTGCACCCCGCCTCCTGCGTCCTGCGTCCTCTCTTCATTTTTGCTTTGTTTCACGGAGGAGTTGTGGGTCTGTATTGTCTAGGATTTCCTAGGATGAGGAGGCCAGCAGGCAGGTTAGCCAGGTCAGCGTGCAGACAGTGAAGCCAGCCTGCCTGGTTGACATCCTAGCACCGTGCTGGCCCACAGGAAGTGAGAGTGAGCCCCAGTCTCCTCATCTGTAAAACAGCCGCTCTCCTAGGCTCCTCCTGAGGATTAACTGCAGACAGCCCACAGGATGCGCTTTCACCAGGTGCCCAGCATTACTGCTGATTTTTGAGATATAGTATACTAAGAAACTTAACTGAAATTCCTCACTGAGCCCTTCCAGCACCACTCTAAGGGCCGAGGTGTTATGGACTTGACAACGTCTCCTTAGCCAAGTGGCCAGTAAGGAACTCGGTCCCACTCAGACCCTTCTGATTCCAAACTCAAACCGTTGCATCCTTTATCTCCTGACTCAAATGCGGAGCACTGCCATGGGACACTGATGTGAGACCAGTGCTGGCTCGACCTCTCATCTTCTCTTTTGTGAAGACGATCTTACGCTGCCTTGACTTCTGGAAGTTTCTCCATTTTTTTGTTTTGGCCTCCATAAAACGTCACCTCTCCTTTTGTGCATTTGTAATAGTCAGCACGATTCCCTTCACGTTCTCTGCTCCTCTGTTCTGTGTGCGGTGAAGCTGGCTTTCAGGGTAGGAAATTGTTTGGAAGGCTGCATCGCTCAGTGATTGTTGGCCTTTCAACGCCATTTCTTCTGCGTAGCTCAGTGATAAGAGAGCCTCATGCCTCACCTCAGTGGAAGTCTGCAGAGTGGAGATGCGAAGCGCACCATGGCCATAATCAGCAAAACTGGGGGGGGGGGCCGTTCCCCATCTATGGTGTGGCAGCCGCTACCTGCTTCCTCTAAAAACTTCGGAGCTGGTCTCAAGCGGACCCACTGTCCCTCCCTGCCCTCCCTTTCAAATTCTTCTCCAGTGTACATGCCGCAGCAACCGCCACTAGCGTCCTTGTCTATCACCCCTTCGCTTAAGAAGCTGCCATGCTGTCTCTGCTCCTGGAGCAAAATTGCGGGTGCTACACTGGGGTTCAGCCTCCCCCCGACATACACAGTGGGGCTTCTCCCAGCGCTGAGAGTGGCTGTGCACTGGAGAGGTTCTGGGTCCCATGACCAGGAACCTGCTCTGCTCTCAGCTCCGATGGACTCCGTGGGAAAGCCCTGGGCGGCTCCCGTGTGGCACTGTGCCCCGTCCTGCTCAACCTTGGCTCTATGCAGTTCTCTCGCACTCGTGCTTGGTGGGTTAACCGATGCCTGGCTCGTGGACTACATTCCTAGTGCCAGGCATCTTGTGGGCATTCGCTAAGTAGTTGCTCTAAAACTGAAGGACAGTGACAGTGACTATAAACTTGAGGGCAGGGCATATGTCTCTCTGCGGTGGCCCTTGTCCTGGGTACCCTTGAGGGCCCCACTTGGAACTCGGTGGCCCCAAAGGGGAACTCTGTGCACGTCCGACAGTTCTGTCAGCTCTCCAATCTCAGGACGGTTTCTACAGGCAGCGTTGCAGTTGCTCTGGACTTGCACAGTAATTTTCACAGCTCCTTTGTGAAATGTGGACACTGTTACAAGCCCATTGTGTAGACAAGAAGGGCTCCGAGTTAAGAATCTGCAAGGGTACACAGCTGCCAAGTGGGAGAGCAGAAGTATGAGCACAGAGCTGCCTCCTCTCCAGTGCGTGCTCCGAGTCACCACGCTGTGCTTGCTACCACTTCTAGCTTTTGAGGTGTCTGTCTTAAGACTGAAAATCTTCTGTCTCCCCACCAAAAAAAATTCCTGCCCTTTTCTCTCCCAATGCCGCATTACCTACTTGCCCCGTAGCCCTTCTCTCTCTCTCTCTCTCTCTCTCTCTCTCTCTCTCTCTCTCTCTCTCTCTCTCGCTTTATTTACGTTATGGCCGGCTCAGCCTGCCTTAGGAATGGGGCTGACACAGCATGTGGTGCCAGGAATCGAACCGCGGTCCCTGCATGTGCCTAAGCAGGCACTTTAGACCACTGAGCTATCTTCCACCCCTGCCCTTTCTCTTTCTAAACCTATTTAAGAATTGTTTTGAGTTGGAGATATAAACAAAAAGAATTCTAGGCAAAGTTATATTGAATGTAGTCTAACAATCAGAAAAAACCGTTATCTGTCCGTATGTGCGTTATCTGTCCGTGTGTGGTTTACTTTTAAAAAAAAAAGCCTCCCACTTCCTTTTAGCATTCCCCTTTTGGTATTTAGCAGCAGGAACCAAAGCCATGGAACATGTTTAGAAACACAGCATTCACAGGTCCTGAGAGACCCCTCCTTCTGTATAAATTCAGCAATCTGAGGCCCTGTGGAGCAGGGGTGGGGCTTATGGAGGAGCCCACGTATTCCGCAGGCTCCACTTGTCTCTGGCTTTTGCTGGGTGGCCCCAGCACCTGGACGCCATGAGGCATCTTCGTTCCTCCAATGACAGCATGGTGGTGGCTTCGAAGCTGCCTTTTCTCTTCCCCGTGGACTCCTCCAAGCTTAGATACCCCAGTTCCTTGGGTTGAATTTTCTCTGTTGGATATAAATAGGGTTTTTCACATTCCAGCCTGGACCCCATGGCTACTGTAGCATTCTTACATGTAATTGCAATACTTCCAAGTTTACTTTTAAGACAGAGGCAGACCATATGGCTGGTTTAGAGCCCTTTCATTACAAGCAGCCAAACCTCTGTGTTCGCTGTGGCTGTGGTCTGGGGGAGGAGACTAATGGAATGGCTGGTGGCCCAGTTCTGGTAGCTTGGCTAGGGAAGCCAGCAGAGCTTAGGGTCCCTCAAGAAGGCTTAGGGGTCCCTACATTTTATGGACACAAAAGCAGCCCTAGGTCCTTCCCCACAGCCCCCTTCCTGGTTTTCAACTCTTCAGAACCAGCCCAGTTTCAGGTTTCAGCTGTGGTTTTCTATGAGGATCTGAACATTGCATCCTTTGGTGTGGTGGTCCCTGGTTCCACCCAGCTGTGCGTCTGCTGTGACTTGTGCTGCTGGCCCCTGTGGTCCAGGGATAGGCTGTAGGGGGGCCAAGACATTTCAGTCTCACTCCAGGAAAACCTGCAGATAAACCCTATCCAGTCCTGACCCCATTCTTTAGGCACAACACATCTGGAAAACACTGACTACTCAGCTGTGCCCCGCAGCAGATCCAACAGTGTCCCGGATGTGACGTTCTATCTCTGTGCCCTACATATAAGACCAATAGGAAGAGTGTACAGAAGACACTGTCCTGATAGAACCTACTGCTCTTTGTTTTAACCACAGTCTTCCATTCTCTACACATCACTTCCTACGGTGTCTTATCCCATATTATGTGTTAATTTGGGCCAGATGCTCTGGGTATCTTAAGTTAATTGTGATTTACTAAAACTCACCCCTCCTCCCCCATCTCCAGCCCTTTCTTTTCAGAAGACTCATTTAGACAATCACCATTCACCTCCAACTCAAAAGATCTGCTGCCCAGTGAGTCTGTGCTCCACGGAAGAATATCCACTCCAGGTATGGACACACCATTGACTTCGCTCTTATAATGGCTTGCAGAAGAATTGCTTTTCCACAATGTGTGCATTTTCAGAGACGGGCTGATGTGTTGTAATTATTTCAGTGAGGCAAGCTTTTAGATAAGGAGATGTGCTGTTAAGCGCTCCCAAAAATGTATTAAAATAAAATGTAGGCTTTGATGACACCTTCATCTTTGCTTGAAAAGCTTATTGCTTGAAGAGCTGGCTGTCCTTTACTTGCTGATATTTCATACATACAGTGAATTTTTCTTTAAAATAATCAAGTGTAACCTGAAAATAATTTTCCTTAAATATTTTCAGTATTTCAGGCAGGCAGCCAACAAGATACCAGAGGACAGTAGTGAGAACACTAGTCCCCAGGCAGGCAGGTTGTGACACCGGCAGCATGTGGGTTCCCACAAAGACCGCGTTGGTTGCCATAGAAGCAACACAGCTCATCAAGAAAACCTTGCTATCTAGGTTGCATTCCTCTCCTTAGCCATGATAATCTACATCTGTCCGTCGAGTGCTCCTTTTGCCATCTCAGCCATCAATACATAATTACCTACACATTCTTCCTTTTTCACTTCTCCTTTCCAGAATAAAAGAAATGATGTGTTTGCTGTCCCTTTACCATAACATGGCTATCACTCAGGGAAGATCTGTGTGTTCTCAGAGTTACTACAGAATGAAAACATTTGAGGACCACTCACTGTAGTTCATACTTCCTCCCCACCCCCACCCCCACCCCCACTTCCATCCCACCACCAACTCAACAGCCAGGAACTTCTGGCTTGTTGTTCCTTTCTCCACAGCTATTGACAAAATCTCTGAAGCGCTCAGTGGTGACCATTCTCCTTCATGCATGTAGGAGAACACAGAGGGAGACCCAGGTTTTCTGTGTCTAGGAAGGATTTGCGATAGCAGTAGTGTTGTCAGCCCTGTTACCCCTCAAGAACAAAGTCCAAGCATCTCCTATGTCTCTAAGGAGGCCTGTGTCACAGAGTCCTGGAAGGGTGATGAATTTGCACTACGGAGTCAAGCCACATAGTTGGAAACGTTGACTTCGGGAATCACAGGTCACTGGAAGTGGTTTGGAACATGCAGTTGGAGAAAGGTGGCCCTCTGACCTTCTTTAGTTTTGTATTGGCAGATCTATCTCTTATCTCCACATATCTAGGCAGAAAAAACACATCTGCTTTATTTAGCTTTGCACATAGGGCTTTTATTTTCACCACCACCGCCCCCCCCAGAAATAACATCCTTACACAGAACACATTGCATAAAGTTGGTTCCAGAAGTGGAAAGAAATTCTACTTACCTTAAGTCTTCATTCTCAGACAGAGCCTCTTGAAACTACTGTTTGCTTCCCACAGCATCACTTCGAGGAGCCATCTCCCTGGTCCCAAAATTATTGCCCTGCTGTTAAGTTGATTGATTGTGACTTTATAATGTTGAAATAACTGAGTAGGAATTGCCCGTCCGAGTGCTGTGACCCATATGGCCAGTGTCCCATGATGTATATACAAACCGTGCATCACTGGTCCAATGTTTGGCTTGGCTGTGGTAAAAGAAAGCTTTATTGATTGCGTTTAGAAGAGTGATACTAGTCTATGTTTAACTGTGCATAGAGAAGTTTTCTGGAATTTGCTTGCTTGATAGACTTATATTACAAATTACATAAACTTACACCTAAAGTTAATTCTTAGTTGGGGACAGGGAGAATTAGCATAACTGGTGTTTTTTTAAAATACAAATACACCCTGCCTAAGGGTAGTCGTCTACTTCCAACAGAGCCTTTTGTTAGGCAAAGGGAGACCCAAAGGATTTTATATTTATATTTTTCCAAAACAACTCAGAAGTGACATTTGTTGTTTAATAAGCAAGATAAAACTGGTTTGAAAGTAGAGTTCAAGTTAGGAAAAATTTATCACAAGGGGCAGTCTTGTGATCAAGAGATTCTCGTAATTTCAAGACAGTCTTGTAAGGAAAGCCTCAGTAATTTAGACTAATTATGCAGAAGATTAATCTGAATTAAGCAAAACTTAAAGAACATATGTCCTTTGATTCTGGAAAGTGGTAAATGGCCATTCTATACTGTATAGCTACATAATCCCTTAATGACAATTCTTAAATTTTAAATAACTTACCAACCAAAACATGTTGAGTAAAAGGTTTGTTTTGACCAACTCGAATGGAAGGCTATTTATGTAATTACAACTTATAGATTTTATTGCAAAAATATCAATGTGCTTGGTGATGATGTGTTGCTGTTTGTGTATTACATAAAACATGTTTTATGCACAAAGTCATGCCCCTGAAATCGAAAAATGTATGAATCCCCAAATACATCTGGCCCCAAGTGTTTCTGATAGATACTACAGATCTCCATTATTTTAGTTTTGTGCCTAATCCAGTGCTGGGAATAAGGAGATTGAAGATCTTACATTTATAAGGTAAAAGAATCATGGGTGCTTTTAGAAAATTTGGAAAAACCAATAGACAGTAACTCTTGGTATAGGAGCAAATATAGGATCCTTACCCAGGTCTTCCAATGTCCCAAGGGAGCATTACTAATCAGAACCTGAGGTAGGAAGAGAGGAGGGGCCCAGAAAGCAGACGGAGGATAAGTTGACTGGCTTGGGAAGGTGGAGGGCTTTGTCAGTGGTAGTGGCTGTGCAGAAATGGACTAGCCAGGAAGAGGACAGCTGGCTGTAGTGACCAGGTGGGAAATCATTTGCTGTTAATATGAAAACCAAAACCCCAGAGTCCTTAGAAATCTTTCCTCAAGTAGTTCAAACTCTACCATGAAAATATTATTTCTGCTCTTCATTTGCTTAGCAAACTCTTCTTTCCACAGAAAATGCAAAGATAAATGTCATCCCAGAGAATTATCTTAGATTTCCGATTGTTAGAAACCATAATTAATGAGGTTTAACATGCCTTGTGGCAGCCTGAGAAATCCCTACACATATTACAAATACACAGCATAATTTCAACAGTGGATCTTGGTGTCCTTTTCAGTACGGCTACAGTCTGGATTTGAATTGGACCCCAAAGGCCCTCTGTGGAAGGCTTTGTCCCTATTTTGGTGTTAATGGTAGGTTGTAGAACTTTAGGAGGTGGATCCTAGGGGAAAGCAGTGAGGTAGTGGAGGCTGCCCCTGTAGGGGACATTGGACACTTGTGCCTACCCTCCACCTCTCTTGCTTCTTAGCTACCATGAGATAGGCAGTCTCCTCTATAAGAAGCTCCCACCACAAGTTGTACCATCCTACCACAGGCCCAGAAAGCAGGAGGGTCAAGTAACCATGAAACTGTGAGCCAAAATGAACCATTTTCTTTATTAAGTTGGTTTCCTCAGGTATTTTGTCACAGCAGCAGATGACTGACACATTTATTTCATACCAGTAAGATGAAGTTCTCTTCCAGACATCTTCCAAATAAAGGGCTGGGGAGATAGCTCAGTAGAATAAGTGCCTGCCTGACAAGCACAGGGTTCTGAGTTCAATCCCCAGTACCACACAAAAAAAAAGTAAGACATCTTCCAAGTAGGCCCACAGGGCAAGGGAGGTGGGTGAGAATATCACTGCAGGTCAAAGAGCTCTCAGGCAAGGGGATTGGTGGTAAATTCAGCGTGTTTTGACTGTGTTTCAGTCCTGACAGAGACAGAAGGATGTAATGAGGGAGTAGCAGAGTGGGGTGAAATTGGTAATAGAACTGTGGACTGTAAAGAAATCAAGAATAGCACAGTTAACTAGGCATTTGCCTTCAGCAGATGGTATCTAAACTTCACAGCTGCCACTAACAGAAAGAAACAGAATAAACAGAGCTTTACCATGTCCTGGCCTAGGTTGTTGCCAGTATTTCTAGACTGACTTGCTTGAGAGCCAAAAAATGCTTAGAGCCAACACCTAACATTGTGACCTGCTATGTCTTAGAGGTGACAACAGGAAGTGACTAGGTGAATACCGCTCTCACCTCCTACTAGGATCATCATTGTGGGAACAGATACCTTTAAAGCCATCCATCCATAAATGGGTTGCTGGGTGCACTTGGGCGAGGGCAATTTTACAAAAGAAATAAGAGAGCTTTGCAATTATGACTAAGGTAGAATCTACGGACCATGTGTATGTCAGTGTACTTTGTTTAATTTACAGTAGTCTCCTTTGTCCGAGATTTACCTGAATAGAATAAAGACACTGAAGCTGAGTGTTGGGGGGCATAAAGATTGATTCATATTAAGACGAGATCCATTCCCACTGGGCTTAGTAGTGCACATGCATAATCCCACATGTGACTGAGTGGCTGAGGCAGAAGAATCACAAATTCAAGGCTAGCCTGGACTATAGAGTGAGATCTGGTTTAAAAAAAAATAGACTCATTACCTTTGTACCTGCAACTGTTTTTATTTTTCCATCAACTTTTGAGACAGCAAGAGCTATTAAGGGAACTACATAAAAATATTCCTTGGTACTGCTTCAAAACAATATAGAGCTGCAATTCTGTGTTATTACAATTTTGAAGTCACCGTATGTTTGATATGTTTTAAGCCAAAAAGCAAAACACAACCAGAATGGGTGTGAAGGCAAATTCATGTCTCCGGGGATTCTTTCCGGGTGTTTGCAGTCGCCAGTGCTTCTGCTTGTTCGTTAGATGGAGGCTGGGGTTAATGGTATGAAACATATCAGCCATTACATTTGTAAATCTCTAACCCCATTCTTTGCCAACTTGCCTTTTAAAAGAAAGAAGATTTTGTCATTATTTATAATATACCAATAAGAAAGAAAAAAAAAATCAAGAACACTAGCATTCCTCTAAAAATAAGATGGGCAGGGGAGTATTTTAGCTCCTTTTATACTTGGTATGCTAATCAGGATTTGACATTAAATCAAAAGAGAAGTTTAGAAATTGTCAGTCTTGGCCCCAGGCCAGTTCTTGGTCCATTTTTCTTTCTCTTCTTTGCTCATCCATCTAACCCAACTAGTTCATGTTTTGGATCTCAGATGTTCCCCCAAAGAACTATGTGTTGAAGACTTGGTCCCCTGTAGATGGCGCTGTTGGTAGGTGGTGGAACCTTTAGAAGGAAGGGCTTCCTGGAAGGAAGTTAGGTCCCAGTGGCACGTCCTTGAAGGAGAGATCGCAATCCTGGCCCCTCCATCCCGCTCTCACTTGTTCCTGTCACCATATAGTAACTAGTTTTACTCTACTGAGTGCTCTCTGCCGTGATGTTTTGCTTCAAGAAAGGCCCAAAAGCAACAGAGCCAATTGACCATTTACTGGTAGCTCTGAAACCATGAGCTCAGAAACTACTTCCTTGTAAGTGGTTTATCTCAGGTGTTTACTCACAATAGGGAAGAGCTAACACATACACTTTTCTGAAATCTACACAAATGACACCTTGCACTATAGCACCACTTGCCTGTGTCCCTCAGCTGCCACGCTGCTGGCTAGAACTGAAAGACTTCTAGGAGACACTTGGCTTAAAATATGTATCTTAAGGTATGCCTGTCATACTTTTATAGGTTAAAGAGTCCTACCTCCTATTCAGAAAAACAGAAGGACAGACACTGAGACACAAAGCTGTCCTAGATTACAGGAAGTTTCCCTCAGTCCTAATTCGAACATGGCAAATTCTTTTTGAAAGCTTGGCTAACTCATGAACAGGAGAACATTGGGTATTGGTAGCCAACTCTAATTTAAAGCTCGTTTGAGATGAAACCATCTCATTCTGTGCATAGACAGAAATGAATAGTTATCAAGGTCTACCAGATTGTCAGTCACAGGACCTATGTCATCTCTCTAATTCTGGAAATAACTCATCAAGACATGGCAGTTGTCCACAATCTACCGATGACCGAGTGGTCTGAACTTTTAATATGTTGTTCCAGGGCAGAGAGCAGCCAAGTGTGACAGCACAAACATTCAGACCTGGAAGCGCACGGGGCATTTTCTGTGTGTCCTGTTGTGCTGCATATCAAGGTAGATGACAAGCCAGTAGTAGCCAAGGAGTGGAAGTGCACACTCTCCTCCACCTCTCCCTGCATCCCAGTGTTTGCTCACATGCTTCCTGAGCACTTGGCTTTTGTTATTTTTTTTTATTCTACTTTTTCCTTCACTTATTCACTCTTTGCTATTTCTGCAGTCCTAGTAATTGAACCCAAGGCCTTCGTACTGAGGTATACTGTCTCACTAATTTGACCAGGCTAGACTCAAACTTGGGATCGTCCTGCCTCAGCTCCAAAGTAACTGCTATTACAGGCAGGCATAAACCAGCATACCCTGTTAGGATTTTAGTTATTCCTTTCAGTTAGGAATAAAAGTTGGTCCTTGAAGATAATCTGAGGAATTTGTGTGATATTTACTGTTGATTAATATAATTTTAATTTTTTACCCTTCTGTGCTTATCTTTTCTCCTTCCCCTTAGTCTCTGGTAATATCATGGTCACTCGGAGTCCTGCTCTTGCTCAGCACATCACTAGATTTTAATGCACTGCCTGGTTTGTAGAAGTAGTTTCACTAAGTTGCGATAAAACTCTCACAAATAAAATAGACCAGATCTCTGAGTGGTGACCTAGTCAGCAATGATGGGAAAGTTCTAGACTGAGAATGAGGAGAACTTGGATTCCTTCTAACCCTGTTTCCAGTGAAAGGAAATTAGAAGGTCTCTGAGCTCCTCTCATATAGACCCCACCCTCCACCCTCCATCTCGAAAGTTCTGTCAACTGCAAGGAAGTTATAACTTTAGCTCTGGTCCCTGTCTGTGATTTTTAAGTCCAAAGCTATAGCTGATACAGGGAAAAATCAGAATCTAGTGGAGGGGTGTCCACCTAAACTTCTGGCACACAACACACCCAGAACTGAGGAGGGAACAGGTCTCCATATTTACTTCTTCAAAGACACAGCAGGGGACAGTGGCATTGACCAGGTGAGGCACGCAAAGCTTTCTAGGAAGCAAGGGTGATCAGTTTTTCTTTATCTGGCTGCTAATTACAGCCATATATTCACTGAGCCACGCACTTAGAAGAATTCTTTCTCCATTTGCCCTGGCCAGCTGACTCATTTACAGATGGAGTGCCAAGGACACACCTCTAGGCCATGGATAAGGCCATGCCTTACTTCAGACTATGACAGTGGTGGTGCTGACGGTAGACCAGTTACACAATTGACAGGTTGAGGGAACATTTCCATTTATAATGCAAACTGATAGCCATAGGCTAAGGACATGTAGGCTAGTGTATCTTCTTCCTGTTGTGTTTCAAATCGGAAAACTCTTGCACATTGCATGTGGCATTCCTTTGATGTACTTGGGAAATAAGTTGCGGTCTCAGCAGCTGTTTATGAGAGACAGGAAGTTTTATAGTTGTGGATTTTCCTAAACCAGATAATGTTATTTGAAGCTAAAAATGTTGTGCTCCTAACTAACCCCATCTGTGCCTCGCCAGCTGGTTTGGTCTTATTGTAGGTGTATTCCAAAGGTGGGTTGTTGGTCCTGCAATATTGTATGCAGAGTTCGGTCTTTCATTAGGCATTATCAGTTTCATATCTGATTTAGTCTTGCTCAAAAGTGTAACAAGTTAAAACTAGTTGAATTGTTGGTCTCCGTAGACCAGCAGTTATGGACTCACCTAATGAAATGCAGATTTTTAAAAGGATCGTTACCTTTACAAAGGAGAAATGTATATCTGATTTGGATGGCTCACCTGAAATATCTATGAAAGCCACAAAGAACAGAAAAAAAAAAAAAAATCCATCGGGATTGTTTAGCCAGGCCCCATTATTTCGCCCACATGATATGTGGGCTGAATTAGTTGGTATCAAAGACAGTACTTAGTAGGAAATGGTCCAAAAGCCTTTTTTTAAATCCAGGTTGAGAATTTTATTTCTGAGGCCCCTGCACCCAGAGCTGTTGCCACTTCGGCCTTGGCCTGGTGTCTTCCTCGGAGCAAAGCACGCATATGTGCTCATGTCAGGTTTTCCAAATGCTGTTTATCAGTGCTCCACAGAGTCTGTGGTTGTGTTTTTGCTTTTGCACAGACTATTTAGATGCTTCGAGAATGAATAGTGCTATAAAAGGCCAAATTCTGAGTACATGTAATGGATGGTGGAGAGTATTTGTTTGAAAATTGCAATGGAGTGACCCTGGCTTCAGTTTGGGACTGACTAATTCAATCTACAAGGCCTTTTTTTATATATACAATATGTTCTTCCATTTCTCTGCTATCAAAAATACATATTCTCATTTCATGCAATTTCTTTTTTGTGTTTATTCCTTTTCAGGGCAGCTACTGCCCTCCGGTAACCAGGGTAGGAAAAAAGAGAAAAGTCATTCCAGTCGCAAAGTAGACCATCTATTTTCATTCAGACAAATGATTTTGTATTCCCTGATGTAGGCTAAACGAGGGCTGCTCTGTGAGAAGGACACCCCACGTCACCCCGCAGTCCTTTCTGGACGTGCTAGCTCATGGAACGATAGCTTGGGGCTTCATCTCCTTCCCGTCCACCTCTGTCCTCCCTCATTCACTGTGCTTCCTTTACCAGGATCTTTTGTTTCGCTATGTGCTGCTTACTGTTCAGAAACAAAAGATGTTACTTAAGAGTCAAAGGGTGGCCATCATTTTTGTTTGCTTACTACTAGGTTCCTCATATCATCTCTAGGTACTCAGTCAGGACATTTTACTTAGAGGCCCATGGAGCTCTTTAAATTTGTCCCGTCCCAAATCAAGCACATCATTTCCCCCACCTCACACTTTCCAAACACTTCCTCTCCAAAACTATTAGTTAATGAATGAAAACTGTTCTCTCCTGTTGTTTCTATCTTAGTAGATGACATTGTCACCACTGTCATATCATCATCATGGTCACCATCTTCTAACACTGCTCAGCCCTAAGATCGGACATCCTTTGTTCAGGTTGCCACAGAATCAGGTCCTGAAATCAAGATTTGAGTGCAATGAGGGATTCTTTAAGTTAGACCAGAAAGACAATCAGAAGGATAGGAATATATATCAGGAAACGGGACAGCTGATAAGGCTAACATTATTAGATAAGCTACCAATACAGGCAACGTGAGAGGAACTTCCCTCGAGCTGTAGACCTCTGGTATCTCCCCAAGACTCATGCATTGGAAGCTTACTTACAAGCCTGTAGCATTATTTCAGGGCGAAGCCTAGTGGAAGAATCAGGTCACTAGAAGCATGCTCTTAGTGGAGATACCAGAACCTTGTCCCGTCCTGTTTCTGTCTTTTCTCCCCGCCTCCTACAGGTATGCACCTTCCTCTGCCACATGCTCCACTATGACATGCTGCCTTGCTACAGGCCCAAAGACTGGCATAAAGCAGCTATGGCCTAAAACGATCAGCTAAAATAAACCTTTCCTCCTTATGAATTAATGACCTCAGATATTTTATCACAGTGACAGAAGACTGACTGGGAAACTCTGGGAAGCACTATAGGATACACGCTTCAAAGTTTCCAACATGAAGGGTGAAAGAGCTGGAATACTCAGCTCTTTCAGTCATTCAATAAAACTGCTCCCATAAGGGTTAATCCCTTTATACTCTAGTCTGCCATGCAGGTGGGCTAGATAGGCTTCAGTGGCCTCAGAAAGCCCTTGGGAAATTGATGGAGGTGCTGGAGCAGGAAGTCAGACATTGAGGTAGAAAGCAAAGTGATATTTGAAAAGGAACATTAGTACCAATACTGTCTGTGCCATCTTCCTTATTACAGCTAACTCACCTGCAACAGCCATACAGTTACCAGGGCCTCCTGTGTTGATCCTTGAGCATCTTTCCTACTTATGTTCTTTCCATTCAATTGCAAGTGACAGTTCCTTTATCCAGGTCTTCATCACTGACTCCATCTGCTCTCCCACCCTCTACTGTCACATACATGCTCTGATCCCTCTGTCCTGTAGCTAGACTTGTTTTTCTGGACAGCATGTCTCCCTGCTCAGTCCTAAATTTGAACACCATTTGTTGAACATTTAGGATTGAACCCTGCCCCCAGTTCCTCTTCCATTGTCCTCATGACAAAGAATAAACTTTGACCTACTCTGTCATCATATTCTACTCTTTTTCCCATATTCTCTGCTCTTTGGAAATCATTCCCTGGAATTCTGAAACTTGTTTAGATACCACTTCCTTTGATGTTCTTAGATATTTGCGATTTCCTGCTTTCTCCCTGACTTAGTTATAAGACTCTTGTCGGGCCTTGACTATCTTGTTGTCGTCATTCCACCAGAAGCTAACACCCACTGTGGTCACTCAACAAATTGTGAGGCAAAGTATGTTATTGCAAAGCTGTTGTTTATAGAACAACAAATTTAATGTTTTTAAAGGGATAACACATAACACTGGGATTATAATACAGATCTATTTTCTTTTACCACAATCTAAAAATGAATCCCTTTACAACTATAAGGTGTGCAATCTATCCCTTTAGAAATGTAATTGGTCTACCTAATGGCAGTGCACACACAATCATCAGGTAACTCCTCTCCTTTTAGAACACAGTGACTTATATTGGCAGGCCAAAAGCTGCAGGGCTGTCCTGTTCATTTTTCATCTTAAGGGCAGAGCTAACTACGGCTACTGAAGAAGTTGTAGGGCATCAAGCAGAGAGCAGGAGGTAGAAGTACAAGAAGACTTCAGGTGGACTGATGGGAAATGTCAGTATTTAAGTTCACAAGGCCAGGCCTGTTGCTAGGCACTTATAGTTCCAACTACTGTGGAAGCTGAGGAAAGAGGCTCTCTCTGCACTCTCCCAGGAGGTTGAGATCAGCCTAGACAACAAAGAAAGACCCTGCTTATTTTTTTAATTAATTAATTTGAAAAGACAGTACTGATTTTCAAGTGTAATAATAAACTCTCTAGTCATAGAATTCTCTGTGTCATCAAGTTCCATTTTAAAAAGTCTTGAAATTAATCCAGGTAGAAGTTTCCCCATCTTTGAGCTAACAGGTGTTTTCAAGGTTCCTGTTATGAAATGTACTTCTTTTTAAATATGATCATGATCCAAATAGGGTAGCAGTTCACGTAGGAATCTAAGGTAAATATTTACAGGAAACTGTGTGATAGATTTGAATTTGGACTTGAATCGATAGAGTTCGGACAACCCATGAAATGCAAATATGACTTGGAACAAATGTTTTGTAAACTAAATTGAACTACAAAGAATGTAGATAAAACAGTAATTCTTAGTCAGTTTTCAACAGTAATCTCCTTCTGTGAGCAGCCAGGGTTAAATGAGGGTTTTGTAGCCTGTGAGACTACAAAGCATGTTAGAAATCTGCATCAAGTGATCTGATGCCAGCATTTGTAAAACCATGTCTGTGCAACAGGAAAAAGGATCAGAAAAGATGTTAAAAATGTTAGCTTTAGGCTGGGGCGATAGCTCAACAGGCCTAAGCATCTGCCTAGCAAGCACAATGGTCCTGAGTTCAATCCCTGGTTCCGCCAAAACAAGAAAATGTTAGCTTTGCTTCTCTTTAGTTGTGATTGCAAGTAATTTTAAACTTTATGGGCTGTCATTTTTACAATAAGTGTGTATTATTTTTATAGTCAGGAAATATCAATACATTCTTTTCATTTTGAGGAAGTAGCATCTGTCTTATGTGTCCTCATACTCTATCCTTGATAGCAGATCTCCCTAGGAGCTTCTGCCTCAAGGATTCTGCATAGAGCTTTGGATAAGATCAACTTTGGCAGAATCATATTTAAAGATGACCTCCAGGAAAATAAAAATAGATATGAATGCAAGATGAATGGAGACACTTGGAGTTGGAAGAGGTGAAAATGCTAAGGAAAGCACCTTGTTAAGGGAAGTCTGGAACATAAACTCCACCTGAAGATATCAAACTACCTCAGAGTAAGGAATGTGGTTTCAGTGGCCTGTGTTTGTTGGCGCCTGCCATTTTCGTGACTTTGCCATCCCTTGTTCAGGGCAAGCTCAGGTACCTTTTTTCCCATCCGGGCCTTTCCGGTCAAGATGACTCATCCAGCTAGCTGCAGAGTCTAGTTTCCCATTGTAAGTATCCAGGAATGAGTAACACTTATTTTTAACTTCAATGAAATGAGGCTTAGGGATCTTCAACTGAAAGACTGGTGAATGGGTGGGTCCCGGGAAAGAGGCTGGAAAGGTTATCAAGGAAATCAGCTATGTTTACAGGAATGGGAAAGAGGCCAGGAAGCAGCATAATTACAGAGTGGGATAGCCCTAGAGGTAAGACGATTTGCCATCCCCCCCCCCCAAAAAAAAAAAAAGTCTAAGCCATTTTTTGTTAGAGTACAGAGACAGGAATTAATCAATGTGGATTTTAAGTAACCATTTTGTGGCAAGATGACTCACACCAATTAGTTTTTGCTCACTAATTTTGAATGTACTGTACAGGCAGTTGCCAAGAGAACCAGAGGAAAAGTTTACTCAAATGATGAAAAGGAAAAAAGAAAGAAAGAAATGTGTGTTCTAAATGCTTTCAACATATACACATGCTTTGGTATGTGAAAGTTATTTTTGACGCTATTTTCAGTCAAATTGTTTTTCATTTTTATGAAACATGTTAATTTTTAAAGTACTTCAGTCTATCTCCCAACTGTTACTTTTATCACTCAAAATGTGGTATTTTAAAAATATCATCACTGGTGTCATACCAAGACTTGCCTTTGCGTCCATGCCTTCTAAAGTAATTAATACATTTTTTAGAGAAGACGTTTGAACATGAAAAAGACAAATAAAAGTTCACCAAAATGTTCACAGCAGTTGTCTTTGGGTGATGATGAGAAATCTAGTTGTGGAGTTGTTGTGTTGTTGCTGCTGTTGTTTTCTTGTTTATCATTTTCTGCAATAAGCATGAAACATTTTTATGGCGAAAAATTAGGGAAAGGGAAATATTAAGGAATAAAGATTGATGACGCTTTGAATTATAGACCATCTGTGTAATAATGACTAGGATCACCAAGGTAGGACCTTCTCAGAGATGCCTCAATGTCTTAGGTGGTGCTGAACAGATTTTGGTGAAAGGCTGGCCCAGCAGTGTAGAAGGCATAGGCAGGAGGATTACAAATTTGAGCCCAGTCTCAATTTAGTGAGATTCTGTCTCAAATTAAAAACAACAACAACAAAAAAAGCTGTCATTGTAACTCAGTACAAAGATCCTGGGTTCAATTCCCAGTGCCACCAAAGGAAAAAACAAGTTTTGTTTTGATAGAGTCATAATTTTAAAGCTAACCATGCTCTAAGTTCTTAGCAAAGATCTGTGAAACCCTCCTATGAAGTGTAATGTCACTTGAACACACATCTGAGTTGGAGGATTTACTCATCATTCCTTTGCATCACCAAAGGAGTGATTGAAATTTGAGCATGGTTACCAGCGTTTAACCTCACAGGGACTTGAATGAATTTAACTTACCTAGGGCACCAGCTATAATATGTTGATTTTCAAAAATAAAGTTTCATGTAATGGCGTGAGGCACTGTAACATCACACTGTTCGTCACTTAAATATTGTGAACTTCAGTATAATCAATAAAATAGTAGCTGCTGGTAGATGGTATTTTTGGTAGTTGTATCAAAAAGCATGAGCATTTAGATCCCTGTTGCATCTATTTAATTTTCTAATGAAAGTGGCTACAGACAGGTTCACTGAATTCCTCCTTAGGTCCCTTACATCACGGGTATCCAACCTTTTGGTTTTCATGGGCCACACTACAAGAAGAGGAATTGTTAGTTGATATGTGCACATAACGAAGCTTTGTTTTTAAACCTACCTTAATGTATTAAATTATTTTACAAACAAGTCAAGCCTCAGTTTAGGAATTAAATAAGAAAACGTGTGTGTCTGCTTAATAATATTAGGTGCCTGTCCTTGCAAGCACGTGGACAGGAAAGTTGAAATAACATTTCCCATAATCACTGCATTTTACTGAGTAAGTCGAACAATCAAATGCATCGGGTTTTTTTTTTTTTTTTTTTTTTTTTTTTTTTTTTTTTTTTTTTTTTTTTTTTTTTTTTATTTTTTATTTATTTATTTGTTTGCTTGCTGTGTTTGTTTGTTCCTTTATTTATTCATTTTGTGGCTGGCTCAGCCCGCCCTGGTGGTGGCGCTGGCGCAGCATGTGGTGCCGGGGATCGAACTGCAGTCCCGCAGTCGCCTGAGCCCTCCTAAGCAGGCGCTTTAGACCACTGAACCATCTCGCCGGCCCTGCATCGGGTTTTGATGCCACTTGTGTATGGCAGGGGAGGAGAAAGGGTTAGAGCCACACTTTGCTGGCCTTGTTACCTGTGCGGTCGTATAACTGAGTCATGAAAAATATTGTTGACAATCCCATAATAGTTTTAGAAGTTTACGGTGTTGGGCCAGCGAAATAGCTCAGTGAACTAAAGCACCTGCTTAGGCAAGCTTAGGCAAGCGTAGGATCATCGTTCGATCCCTGCACCACATGCCACGTCAGTCTCGTCTTCAGAGCTGGCTGAGCCAGCCACACACCAAAAACATAATAATAGATGTTTGTGATGTTGTGGGGCCGTGTTACTAGCTATCTATGGCCCTCTGGGTATGAGTTGAATCTCCTGCCTTAGTACAGTATTTTTCATTCTTCTGTCTCCATCAGTGATAGGCAATACTAAGATACTTGAAACAAGGATGAAATATAAAAGGCTCTGAGTATCATTAGTTATTTGATGAGTAATATGAGAAGCTTTATACCACTAAGGTAAAAAGATTTCATTCATTCCACGTGTACTTTCTAAGCTGCTCTTACGTTACAGGCACTTTTTAGATCTTAGGAAGTAGCAATAAAGAATTCCTGTCTCTGAAGTTTTTACCTTAGAGGGGGAGGCAGACATTAAACAAGAATCAAATAAAAATACAAGAATATGACATGCTAACATTGTCTTAGTCTGTTCCCTGATGCTATGACAAAATACTGGACACTGAGTAATGTATAAAGAAGTTTATTTGGCCTGTGATTCTGGATACTGGGAAGTCTTAAGAGCATGGTGTTGGCATCTACTCGGTACTGGTGAGCAGCAGATGGCAGAGGCATCAAATAGTGAGACCAAGCAAATGTGCTAGCTCAGGTTTCTCTCTTCTTGTTATAAAGGGACAAGCTTTGCCTTGGATGGGGGGCGCCAACCCTCAGGACTTCCTGTAATCCTAAATCCCCACCTCCAAATACCATCAACATATGAATATAGTTGTTAAATTTCCAACAACTGCATTGCAGGGGGCATCTTTAAGTCACAGCAAGCAGGGTAATGAGCAAGGCTTGCAAAGAGGCCCTCTTAGGGTTGGTAGCCAGGAAAGGATCCTGAAGCAGAAGCAGGCGCAGCTGTCCGAGGCACTCACTGGGGCAGGTCTGGCCTGGTGTGTGAGAAAAGGGGAGGAGGCCCACAGGCCCTGGGGAGGGTGAGCGAATGACCCCAGGGAAGGACCTGAGACTGGGGGAAGAGGGACGGGTAGCGGCTTGTGGGGCCTCCTAGCAAAGAGCAAAGACTTGGGCTTGTCCCGGGTGTGCCAGACACCTCTGGAATGTCTGAGCGGAAGATGACATGATCCTACTTCTATTTTCCAAAGTTAATCTGACTCTGTTTGGTTTAATCTTTAAAGCCCAAATAAAGCCCCTTGAAAGACTTAATGGAAACCAAGAGGCCCTGCTTAGAGATAAATGAGACAAAGAAAGTTCATTTGCTGAGTAGTATTTTACAGTGGATGGGAGCTGTGCCTCTCTCTAATAATTAGATAATTGTTGATGCTGAGTATTGCCCCACATTTATCCCATTTAATTTCCCTTATTAAGCTATAAGAGAATTATGATTTATTTTATTGTTTGAGTTGAAACTTTTCCTTAATCAGCTAAAGTGAATTACCTAGTTACAGGGAAGGTCTGTAGAACTCATTTTAATAACAAAAGTCTCAGCTATCGAGCTTGGAGTCTGAATTTTTAAAAAAGACAACCACGTTATTTAGAATTTCTTCTAGAAAAGAGAGTGCCTTCATGAGAAGGTGAATTTAGCTCCACACAAGAATTACTCCAGCATTATTTACGAAGAGCTGTGTCAGGGAACTATGAATTCTCCAATAAAACTGCAAATTGCTCTAACAGATGCTAACAAAACGTGCCTAGAGGCTATTGTGTATGTGGGTTTTTCCAGTACTGCCTTTGAATGGGTGATTTACAATCCTGAAACCACTAATGATGGCATTTCCTAAATGTTATACCAAATTATATTATGTAAGACAACATCTATTATTTACAATGGAATTCTTGAATATTTGTCCTATACGTGTAGCACAGTCAGAAGGGCTCCTATATGCTGGTTGGTATATAACTGCATCTTTTCTATTGGGAGATTCACTTCTACCTTAAGGAAGTAGTACTTAATAAGGAATTTTAGGGGCCGGCGAGATGGTTCAGTGGTCTAAAGCGCCTGCTTAGGAGGGTTCAGGCAACTGCGGGGACTGCAGTTCGATCCCCGGCACCACATGCTGCGCCAGCGCCACCACCAGGGCGGGCTGAGCCAGCCACAAAATGAATAAATAAAGAAACAAGCAAACAAATAAATAAATAAAATTTAAAAAAAAAAATAAATAAAAAAATAAGGAATTTTAAAAACCTAGTTACAAAGTAAGTTTACCACAGGCACTGGAAGGCTTAGATATGACTTTTGAGCTGTGTGTACCCCTTTCCACTTGCCTTCAATAATCTCCAGATATTTCAGTCATCTTAAAAATATTTTGCTTGTTATCCATAATATCTGAGGCACATAGATTCCTCGTAGACTTTGAAGACTTGCCTTATAGAAACCCATTGTTTAGCTCAATGTTGAAATGTGTTTCCGCCAGCAGAAGGGAGTACGTGATTAATCTAGTCGAGACCTGTCTGGGTTGCATTCTTCAGGCAAGCCGTCCAGAGGCAGTTAGCTGAGATAGAGAGTGAGATAGTAAGTTTCCATAATAAAATAGGCGCTCCTGTCCTCGTTGGCAGGCTGTGAGGTTGGCTAGTCAGCAGTGCCAGAGAGTGGGCCTGAGTTGCAGCTTCCTCCCGGAGGGAGCAGGCCTTAAAATTCCACGTACCAGGCAAAGGCGCCGAGGGTGGAGAGGGAACCTTTCAGTCCCCTTTTCTGCTGTATGTTCACATGGATGCGTGCGTGTGTGCACGTTCATTTCCTTTTGGTGTATAGCAGCAAGGGTTTTGCTCTTTTAAATAGAAATTTCTACTGGGACTAGAGTTTTGTTTTTTCAAAAGGCAGTTCTTGCGTGAGGACAATGAGGGCTGCAGGGCTACACGAGCATAAACTACAAGTCATGACAAAAATGTGATGAAGTTAAGAAAAGCGGCATCCATTTCGAGAAACTCAAATTTTCTTTTCTTTTTTTTAATATATATTTTTAGGGAAGGGTCTACAAGGTGTTCAGGACTCACTGCTAGATCAGACTCGTATTGATCCACCTGTTTATAGCCTTCTAAGCACTGGGATTACAGGCTCATGGCGCGGTCTCAATTGCCTTCTCAGCGCACCTGGGAGACAGAGCTCCCAAGCCTGGCCTGGGGATCAAACCCCGTCTCCTGTGCCTGCTCGCAGATGCTTTAATCCACTGAGCTATTTGGCCGGCCCTAGAAACTCAAATTTTCTATGCATAAATAACCCAACAGGATGCTCCTCTTATGGTTTGCACTCTGAAAACATTTAGTTAATTTCATTCTTTTGGGGAACTGGGATGAACACGCACCGAGGCCTTTGGGAAAGTTTTACGGCTTCAAGCTAAGGGATGTTGCTGGCTCTGCAAAGTTCTTCCTGTCCTAAGAAGTCAGATACACCCGTGTGCAAGGAGGCCTTTGGTCATTTGGAAAAACTCCACCTTCAAGGAGAGCAAGAAGGCCTCTGTTGCTTCGGACGCTGTGATGGATGACCTCAAGCTGGCAGTGCCAGCCCTAGGCATCTCAGATGGTCTCGACACCTTCTAAGCCCTTCTGCAAGCAGCTGCTTTCCAACCTGACAGCCTTTTATTTGTGCAGTTGAAGAATGAGGCATGATTCCGATCCACCGCTGGCTGGCAAAGAAGTGATTTTCTTTCTCTCTTGGTGGTAGCCAGTTTGGGCTCATTTTATTCACATTGCTAAGCTTAATGGGATTGAAAAGATCTCTAAAGGAAGAAATTTTAAATCTCTGCAAGGGAAAGCAATTTGCCTTTAGATTTTAGTTTTAATAGACTTAGGCTCTTAAGATACCATGTCAAAACAAAGTGCACAGAACAATGATCCAAGTTGGTGGCTTTCGAACTCTCTTTTCCCCTTTTTTGCAGTTTTGGAAATTGAACCAGAGGTATCTACTGCTGAATGCTTTTAAATAAAATTTGGAGACAGAGTTGCACTGTTTCCCAGGCTAGCCTTAAACTTTCAATCCCCCTGCCTCAGCCTCCCAAGTAGCTTGGATTACAGGCATGCACTACCATGTCAGGTTTGGCTTAGCTTGGTCTTTTTTTTTTTTTTTAAGTAGTAAATGTCATGGGGGAAAGTGGATATACGTAGAGATGTGGTTTTTGTTTTTTGTTTTTTGTTTTTTTTAGGACCGGGGTTCAAACTCACGATCTTGCACTTGCCAGGCAGGCACCTGAGATGTGGTTTTTAATATGTAGATAAATAAGTGATGATGATAAAAAAAGAGAAGAGAAGGGAGGAAAGAGAGATAGGAGAAAGTGAGGGTGAAATGCAAGAAAATATAGATTCACAGATGCAGTTACTGAAACAGTCTTTACACCTGAACCATGTCTGGTGTTTTCTAATCTTTCCCATTTATTTCACTATTTTTTTGTTTTGTTTTGTTTTTTGTTTGTTTGTTTTTTTTTAATTTGGCTGAGACCCACTAAGTTCTTCTCAGGATCTGCCAGTGGATCACAAGGAGAATTATGAGCATCGTTGGGCTGACCAGGGAGGAAACTTGAGCCCCATTCAGAGTCTCCCTCAGGCCGCCCAAGGGCCTCTTCTACCCTGACACCCACCACGCTGGTTCATAGCAAACTCCCCCTCTCTGGGCGAGGTGGCTGCACCATCCTAAACCAGACCTTCCGGTCTATGACTGTACTAACCACAAACACAACAGAAGGAACACAGCCCATTCCCAGTGCGGTCTGGTCATCTTCCTGCTTTCTGTCTTAGAGGAAAGAGAACATGATGATGTTCTACATTTGAGTCAGTCTCATTGAAGAACACCTCCGAATTGCTTCCCAAACTCATAAAGTGCTAGTGAAGTGAATTTAAGTGGAAGGAAAAAGATAGAGGACATTTTTCACATTCTGCTTTTAGCCATTAATTGAACTTTGAGAGAGTCCTTAGTGTGTGAAACTAGTCTTTGGTTATGCTCCAATACAGGTAACTATGACAATGCCCAGCTTTCATTCTTACTCAGTGCATTAGATAAGGGACATATGACCCATATGTTGCCTTTGATTTCCATTTTCTAAAAAGATCTCTTCCTATGAATAGCAGATCCTCTTTCATTCTCTCCCCGCCATCCCCCACCGTGAATGGCTGGAGCGATCAGAAGTAATGGAGTTTTTAGTCACTGGAAATGATGGATTACAGCAATCAGCTCAGCTTTTAAAAGCATATGTATTGAAGGAAAGAGTATATCTTGGATTCCACCCACTCCAGAAATGAGCAAAAAGAGAACTCTCTCAATTAAAACATAATGTGATTTGCATCCCACCCTTGGGGCATTACTTCTGCTGTGTTGATGAAAATGAACATCACACTGACTGGCTTCCCACGCCCTGCCAATCATCAGCTGTGCCAGAGGTACCAGGGTGCACATAGTGACTTGAAAGCAACACAGGTTGACAGCATTTTCCTCACTTTGCCCTGGAGTCCTGTTTCAGGACAGGGTACAGCGCGATGGATCTTTTTACAGTGTATGTCCTCCCCGTAATCTCAAGCAAGAAAGATTTTCAGTATCTTACTTGCTACGAATTAGCCAATCGCACAGAACATAGAAAGGCTGAGTCTTAAGAGAGAATCTCAGTAGAAGAACTTGACTGGTGGGACTAAAATGATATATTTGAGAGTATCTTCAAGTGATTCTTATTATATATCATCTGAGCATCTTTAGATAGAATGCTAGCAACATATATACACTACGAGACATTTACTAGGGCAGTGGTCTCAGTTCTGAGAGGGTTACATTCTCCACTGTCATTAGACTTTCTAGAAAAGAATTCTGTTCCTGCATGAAAATAGCATATTGTTTTAAACTTCACATAGGCAATTATTTCCATCTTAACCTTGGACTGAGGAAGTTGAGCTAACAGTTAAATGATTCCTGTACCTTTTTTTTTTTTTTTTTTTTACTATCCTGTGAATTTTCTTATTGAAAGCTCAGTGAACTTCTTAATTTAAAAAAATAAGAATCAGTTCATGGTGTATGCCTCTGGTCATCAGGGCACCATTATCATTCAGAGTACATGAAGGACCTACCTGTCTGTAAGCCTGCTCCAATTTAAGGAGCCAGTCTCTGCTTTCTCAAAATCTGCCACCTAGGCTACATCCAGTGGGTGGTTATCAACTGCGAGTGATGTCCCCATGGAATGTCTGGCAGTGTCTTGTGTTCTTTTTAATTGTCTTAGCTAAGAAACAACTACTGCTGTTGTCCTCTACATAGAAACCGGAATACAGTTAAGCATCCTTCAGAGCACAGGACAGAAGCCTCGTCTTAGCTGGCCCAAGGTGTGACTAGTGCCCAGGTTGGGACCATGCCTCATGGCAGATGTACACACAGGGCTTGTGGAAAGCCCAAACTGAGCAGATACACAAACTAAAAGGTGTTGCTTCAGTATGCGTAAACACGGATTCCTGGAAGAATGTCTTGTGTTCCTAGCCAGTGGCTTGGTTACTTAATAACGTTGTTCATACTTGTACTTGTTTTATGAAAACAATTGGGCACCTGCTCTATTGAGTGTGACAGTGACCTAAAAAACAAACATCAACCAGGACAGAAGCTTGCTCATGAGTTATCATTAAGATCTCAGAAAGCAGAGAAGATGCACTGTAGGGCCGGAGTCCTACTCCTTGTAGACTAATTGAGAACATTTTACATGATAAAATTGGAGGATTAAGATAAAGATCTGATGGTCATTTTTTTAAAGGCAAAAATTGCACTAGCTTAAAGAAGGTAGAAGTTTATTTCTCTTTTATTTATATTGTTTGTTTTGGTATTGTGGATCAAACTCAGGACCTTGCACTTGCCAGGCAGACACCTACACCTCAGAGCTGTCCCTGCCCTTCTCTTTTATTTAGTAGCCAGAGTATAAAAAGTCCAGAGCTGAGGTGGAGCCAAGGATCCTTCTCTCCTCTGTTCTGCCATACAGCTTGCTTTTCATGATCCAGCATGGCTGCTGGGGCTCCCACGACCACTTTCACATCCATAACAGTAGGAAAGCAAGAAGGAAATCAAGGGCATGACACTCCTTTGTTTCATAAGATCTTAATTGGTTTTATTTTCAAGTCTAGAATTGAGAAGTACAGGAAGAGGTTTAAAAAGTAGTGCATATTTCATTTTTAACTTGCTGCAGCGGAAGACGCATTGCCAAGAATAATGGGGTGAGTGCGTTGGGAGGGAGGGAGGGAGGGAGGGGAGTATCGCAGTACAGTGGAGAGGTTAATAGCAATGTCATGACCCCTCTTTAAGAACATAACCTAGAGGTTGAACGTAGCACTTCAGGTCATCCTATTGTTTGTGTCTTGGTTACATGGCCACAGCCCACGCTTAGTGATGCCAAGAAGGCTAATAATTCCATGTGGTCTTTGATCAGGGCTGAATTCACTGACTAGGACGGTGTCTGCAGTGGCCTGTCATTTTACTCTTTCTCTGCTCTGCATTTAGAAGCCCTCTTCTGGAAATTGCCAGTGATAATAACACCTAGTTCACAGGGTTGCCTTGAGAATTAATGACATAATGCACAGAAAACACTCAGAACAATGCCTAGTGTCCCAGGAGTGCCACTGAGCACTGTCACAAATGCCTAGGCCTGACTTGTGCATTTATCTGAGTTGACTTGAGTCTCCCCTTGTTAAACACATGGATGTCTGCTGACTTTATTTGCTTTTTAAATCTCAGGGTTTTTTCAACTTTGCCTTAATGTTGGGTTGTACCTACCGTCACCATCACCCACTTCTTTAAGAAAAGTGTCAAAAGGTGAGACTGGTTGGAAATGATGGGAGTGGTGGTTCCGGCAGTCAGTGGGTGAAGCTCGAGCCACCCCTGAGCCAGCGGCTCCCAGCTGCTGTCCTCAGAGCTACATCACAGGCACACTGGAACTCAGCGTCAACAGTGGCGCCTCAGCTTCTGGGTCGACATCAGACAATAATCGCTTCCCTTGCGTTGCTTCTGATTTGTTGCAACGAAGTCTATTAAACTCATGAAAATTCTTTCTTAACTCCTCAGTAAAGACATTTTAAAACACACAATGGAAAACTTGCAACTTAGAAGATCTACAAATGGCAGCAGCTGCTTACCTTTTTAGAGCATTTCAGATGTTAGCCTTATAGAGCAAATACCCTTCGCTGAAATTCTGCCTCGTCTGCCACTAAAAAGCAATGTGAGTAAAAATAGTTAGAATGGCTTGAAAGCTGCAAACATACCCACATGTAGAGAAGATCCTATCTTGTCGATAGGAAAAGTTTAGTCTCTAAACACATCTGGTTCCTAGCAGGCCCCGGATCCAGTGGGATGCTTACAGTTATACACAGAGTTCCTTGCTAGGTCATGTTATACTCTCTGCTAATGTGAATTTTGGAGGCAGGCCACTGCCCTTACATAGAAAGTGGTAAGAATGCTCATGTCTATTGCTTGAATGGATGTTCGTATTGTAGGATGTCTTTTCTATAGATTGTAGCACTCTGTTGTGATTGTGAAGTTAGTGCTCCAGTCTAAAAGTCTTTTCTTGATTTTCTTCTCAAAAAGATTCCCAAGGCAAAGTTAAAATTAGTAGGAAGTGTTTTGTCACTTATGACAGGGTAACTGTCAAAAACCTCAACAAAACCATAATGATGAGATAAGTAAATCTCCCTCTAAAGGCAGGGCAAAAATGTTCAAATGGGAAGGGGAACGAGGGCGGGGCAGGAAAAATGGAACATAAAGGAAAGGGGGAAAATGAGAATAGGAGGAAATAAGTGGAATCAAACCTTTTAAAAATGAGGAGAGGAGGAAAGGTTGAAGGGAGGGGTGTGGGGAAAAGAAGAATCAATTTATATCATGTACTGCTCCAGATTCCCTAGGATGCCTGTGGCCATTATGTATGTCAAAAGTGTACCAATAAAAATAAATATCTTTCACAAACATTAGAATTAAAAATTTTAAAACTCCCCTTAAAAGTTTCTCAAAGTCCTTTTGTTCTTCACAACAAGGAAGTTAGTAGTATGATCCTACGTCAATTTAATCTTAAGTTCAGTAAGGGAGAATGATGGTGACCTGTTATAGTAATTCCTATTATTTTTGTCAACAGAAAATGATAAAGCAATTGAATATAACTATTTGGAAGTGAAGATTATTTACACTAATTCAGGTCACAGTCTTTACCTGGCTAACTCTAAGTTGAATGTGGGGTGTAGGGGGAGAGAGAGAGAGAGACAGAGAGACAGAGACAGACAGAAATGCATCTAGGTTTAGCAACAAGGCAATGTGACTGTCAACATCAAATCCTTTCCTTGCATATCATTACAACCTTTCATCTTTTACAGTGGTTCCCAACCTTTTCGGCACCAGGGATGGGCTTTATGGAAGACAATTTTTCCATGGATGAGGGGCTGTGAGTAATTAAACTATAGCTCGGTGCCCACCCCTCACATGTGCTGTTCGTAGGTGGCTCCAGCTCCTCAGAAGCCGCTGTCGCTGCAGACCTGAAGGAGCTGGAGCCCGGTGGTGCCACCCCGTCCGTGGTGCTGCAGCTGGCAGAGAGAGGCTGTGATACAGAGGCAGCCTCGCCCACCTGAGCTCCGCTTATCTCCTCGGCACACCTGGTTCCTAGCAGGCCCTGGATCCAGTGGGATGCTCACAGTTATACACAGAGTAAAAGAAATAAGCTTTAGAATTTGACTTCCTCCAAGGAATAAATAAAAAGAAGGATCCAGTCCTTATCCATCTTTCTTTGTAGTGTAATATATAATGGAGATAGGCACAGAAGGAGCGGGCGGGAATGAGGACTGACTACCTGCAATCTGGTGAATGAACTCCAGAGGAAGAGAAAAGACAAGGAAGCCATTTTCCGGTGAGGCAGCATTGGTCAGAGGAGGCTGAGTAACCTCTGAAATGGCAGCCGCTCATGGAGCTCACCTGGCTTGAGACTCCTGTGAGTGGGCTGGAGAGCAGCCATCCGGTGGTAAGAGGGTCAGCCCCCACCTGGCACTGTGTGACCGCAGTGGACCGCGCGTCTGTGAAGGCCAGCGTGAAGCTCTCTAAGATAACTTCTTTGTTTTGGTGAGGGGCAGTGCTGGCATGGAACTCAGGGTCTCTTGCATGGTGGGCAAGTGCTCCACTGTAGTTCCATCCCTGTCTTGCTAATCTTACCTAAAGGCGAAAGGTAGCCTGTGAGAGCAAGAGCTACACTTGCGTTTTATTCTGTAGAGTCTCTTTGATCCAACACAGAGAAATTCAGATTTCTGTGTTGAGCCTGAAATGATTTGTTTGTGAGAAGCTCTTCGACACATCTAATTTTTGCTCTGGGGTGTTAGATTATACTAGAACTGCACCGATGAATAATTATTGCGAGTATAGCGTGAGAATTGTACAAATCAGAATTCTTAGGCCTGGCCCAAAGAGATCAGTATTTCTTATAAGATGGCACAGGGCCGTTGACTTTGCCTTGAATGTGGTGCCATCCTAGGGAGGACACTCCCAGTAGAGGCAGCTGTGGCCTGGGCGTGTGGCTCACCATGCAGGTTGCTGAAGAAGCAAGTGGTGTAACTATGTCAGGCATTTACAGAGTTCTTGTTACATCATTAGCTTCCTATGAATTCTATTGTTACTGCTGTTGCCATGTTATCTGGCAACAGATATTAAGAGATTAGGTAGGGATGACACCCAACTTCCAGAGTTGGTTGGAGACTTAGTTCTAGATGACCTAGGAAGGCCTCCCTCCCACCACCACCCACAAGTTCACCACTCCTTGCTAACCCACTTTCCCCTCTCTCACCTCACGCCAACTTCCTGTGCATCCTTCAAGAGATATTTTATGCACAGACGTGAAAAGACATCCGCGTATGTCACCATGTATTTTGGGAACATTTATTCTTAAAAAGTTTATCTTTCGGTTATCACCTTAATGGTGAAGTAATAGTCTCTTCCCTCTGTGGTTACAAATGGCAAGCTTTTAGCCCGAGGAATCAAATGGTTATGTCCTTGTCAATCTACAGAATACCAAGGACATGCGCATCCTTTTGGTAGGGCAGACTGAAGACCAAAGGAATGGCCTGGTGGAGAGACTCTGCAGTGATTACTCTATCCACTGGGGCATTTTATCTTAACAGAGAGATGTGACCACTTGGGCCAAAAATGTAACAGTCCAGAACCAACTATCACCTCTTTTTTTATATAGTTGTATATCACTCAGCCAACTGGTTCCAACTTGTTTTCAAAGGGACTTTGAAGCCTCAGTCGAGGAGCTCTACTGTTCAGGAATTTACTCTAGTTCGATAGATTCACTGAAGAATTTCAGGAAAATTCCAATGGCTTTCATTTACTTGCTTTCGAATTTTAGCTCCCTCTTCCCCATCACACATACAGAGCTAATCTAGCCATGACTTAGCTGGTCCACGCTGTTACTGTCACTTCAAGGAGGCTATCTGTTATCATCCTGGGGCTTAAATAATGTACTATCTCTGTAAATGGATGCAGTGAGAGAGGAAACAGCCTCCATCAATCTCCATGAGTAGCTGATTATAGTTCTCATGTTGTTTCGCAGTACACATGGCCAATACACTTATTCTAGGCGTGATCATCTGCCATTTTGTTTAAACCTTCATTTGAAAAAAAAAAAAACTGTATTAGTTTGTATGAAAGCCATCTTTGAAAACTGCCTAACCTACAGCTACATGGTTCCTTGCCAGACCAGTGTTTGTGATCTGGTGTTATTTGGTGCTCTGTCCTGCTGTGGGTGTTACTGGTTTCCACTTGAAATAGCTCCACAAATTGGGTCTTGACAGGTAAAAAGCTTTTTTTGTCAGTCTTTACAAAAAGGTGTGTGTGTGTATGTTTGTGTGTGTATGCTTTTAAAATGGGAAATGGTATCTCTAGGAGTTTTACCTGACATTATCTGCAATAAGATTAGAGTGTGACCACATTTTCAGCTCAGAAGCCACCAACAGGACCTTGAGACAAATTTATGTTCTGAAAAAGCAGCCATACGCCTTTGAGAGACAGCGTGGCAGTGTTCCAACATGAGGAGGAAGATTTGCGAATTCCCACATTAATAGTAAATGCAAAAGTCTTCATTCACTCAACATTAAGGTTGCAAATGCCCACATGCCAAAACTTTAAAACAACGAAAAATAAGATTCTTGTGATGACATCTGTTCTCTACTGGAGAACACGTCCTATAATACAGAGTACACCTTGAAGGCTCATTAGCTTTACAGAGCTTTTGGTGTGACTAAGGACCTGCACTTTCAGCAGGTGGGGAAACTGGGAGAGGGGGTGATTCACTCTCGGCCTGAAATTCCCTGCATGACTCTAGTCACACGGCCAGCCTTTCTACACCTTCAGTTCTCCACAAACCTGAAGAACAGTGTACCACTCCTCCTAGTTCTTCCTAGTTCACAAAACGAGAGGCAGAGAGTCTACCGAGATGAAATTGCCAAGGAACGCTCACTACCAACGTTAGAGAAGGTGGCCTTCTATTATGGGAAAATGGTGCAGCTCACACAGGCTGGGACTTCTCAGCCCTCCCTGTGCTGAAGCCCCTTGTTCTACTGTGCAGAGATCGTGCATCAATCTGTTTTCTCTTTTTTGCTTACAATTAGTGAAAATTTATCAAGTCAACCAATATTTAATGTGTGTTATGCTTGCCTACTGTATTTAAGATCTGCGCAGTGAGTTAGGACAAGAAAGAATGCTTTCGGTGATAACCTAGTTAGAATGCATAAGAAAAAAATATATACACACAACCTGTAGTAGCAGGTAAGTAACTAGAAAACACTGTATTTCCAGGTTGGAAATAGTAGTCCCTCCATATTTCCAAATTTATTTGATCTTTTAGTAATTTGATCTGTAACCAAACTATTACATGGCTATTTCTGTAGTTAATCTATCTGATTTCCTTTTCCATTTGAAAATTGAAATGGAAAGGAAATTCCAGTCTAAAAAACATACATTTCTCTGCCTGCTTTTGCTCAGCTTCTTTGAAGTTATACCATAGATTATTATCTGTTACTTAAAAATATCCCTGGGCTTTTGGGTATTTACATGTCTGCTGTGTGAGCCAAAAATTCATTTTTTACTCTTTTTCAACCTGAATTCTGAAGTGATTAAATAAACCAGCTTAATCTTCTTTCATTTGTATTGATAACTGTAAAGCACTAATTTTCCCAGGTAAGCTCAGTTCTTTGAAGTCCTTGTTAATAGGACATGTGTCTAGAGTAAGGTGAAATTTATATCAGATCTTACACATTCTAACTCCATTCTATTCTTCAACAAGAACATTTCTGTTCACTGAATCTGACAGGGTTTTATTTTGATCAGAAAACAGGAAATACACCAACACTTGCCACCTACTAGAGAGAAGAAGTGAACATAGGACATTGACCTTTTTAGCACTAGGTTCAGATCAGGCCACCAGCCCATAAGAAGAAGCTTGAGACCAGCAACTATCAGTCTCTCTGCTGTGAGGCAGAGATGAAAGGATCATCCCAAGGGGGTCACATGCCCCAGCGCACACCTAAAGGCATGTGGCCCGGTGTCCTCTCTTCCTAGTTGAGCACCGTCATGCCCAAGTCACTCTCTTCTTGCTGAGATGCAGTGTCCAACACTCACAGTTTAAGAAAGTAGAGGTTTACTTTAGCTCCCGTTTCTGCCCATAGTTGGCTGGTTCTATGGCAGTACGGCAAGGCAGGAGTCCATGGTGGAGGAGAACTGCGACCAGGAAGCAAAGACAATGTGAAGGAAAGATGAGGGAAGAGATAGACAGGACCTTCTAGGCCATGCCAGTCAGCTACAGACTCACCAGTGGGTCATGCCCATGTGATCCAGTCACCAAAAGCCCTACCTATGCACACATGAGGCTTGGGGGACACATCTAGATATAAACCACAATACCTGGGTTCAAATCCTAACTGTACCTCTTTCCAGCTATGTGAGACCAGGCTAATTCCTTAGCCATTCTGATCTTTGATTCTTCTCACCCTTAAGACGAGAATAATAATGAGACAGACTTCAATGTGCTACAGAAATTAAGTTAAACCATATAGGTAAACCTTCAGCCTTAACTCATAGTCAGACCAATTAAGTACTAATGGATCTTAGCTGTTCATCTCATTCCACCTTTACCCGCATTTACATTTCAAATTACTGAGAATTAAATTTTACAGGTGGCTCACTTTATTTTATTTATGTAAAAAAATAAAATGTTTGCCAACTGTGCTAATTAGTATTATTATAGGTAACACAGTACCAGCTGCCAATTATGATGACGTACTTGTGTAGGAAAGTGCTGATAATGTCTTCCTTGCTCCCATAGCTACGCAGCCACAAAGTGGCCCAGCTCACCTATTGAAATTCTTGCTGTCAAGGGAATGGAAGGGAAAAGCGGGGCCTCCACAAACTGGTTAGGTTGGGCACAGCACCCACATCCATAGCATTGGTTCCCTTATTAAAAAAAAAAAAGAGAGAGAGAGAGATCCCTCACTTCTGCATTGCAAGGGCAGAGTGAGCAGTGGACTTGGGCCTCTGGAACTGTGAAAAACAAATGTCTGCTTATGAGCCAAAGGAACAAAGATGCAAAGTCCTTCACATCCTATGCCTCTGATTCCCCACCTGGGGAAGAATAAATAAACTAAATCCCCACCATACAAAAACATTAATTCTGCTTGATCAAATAAATAGTATGTCTGTGTCAAGACAGAAAATATTTCTGGTCAGTATTGCCTGAAAATGTTAAATCGGCTCATCAGCTCGC